>JXTB01000737.1:0-59054 GCA_002914805.1 Parasponia andersonii | reverse complement strand
AAGATGGACTCAAATCCATGTCTTTTTATCTGTTCATCCAATTAGAGTTTTGACAAGTTAATTTAAAATTAAAAGCATTTAACATAAATTAGTTATTTTATATTTTGTAACTGCTCGAATTGAATGTTTTGTCAAAACATTTACTAAGTGGACATACAAAAAGGCAGAGAAAATGGACACAAGATCTATTTTCTATACTGGATGCATTATTGTAGGAGTCCTAATTAAACTCTATATATGCCGCATCATCCAACTTATCCGAGAAGTAGATGAGAGAGAGAACTACTGTGTTGCTTTTCTATTGAAGTAAAAGCCACCACCAAAGTATACTCTTTTACTTTGAGTTTTGGCACTCTTTTATGTGGATTTATTAGTGTAGAACTTTCATATTTGTTTATTTCCAAGACTAATGATACTTTTATGCGTGTGGTAATTGGTAAATTTTTCAACTCGCGCAGAGACATTCTTTTTGAGTACTCAAAGCAAGTAATGAAAGTGGGTATTTTGTTGTTCGAGTTGTTGTCAGAGGCTCTAGGATTGGATCCAAACCACTTAAACGACATAGGCTGTACAGAGGGGCTATCGATTTTAGGCCATTACTACCCTTCATGTCCGCAGCCAGAACTAACAATGGGCACAACCAAGCACGCCGACAATGACTTCCTCACGGTGCTTCTCCAAGATGACATTGGAGGTCTCCAAGTTCTAAACGACAACAAGTGGATTGATGTGCCACCTCAGCCTGGGGCTCTAGTGATCAACGTTGGAGATCTTTTGCAGGCAAGTGTTCATATATGCTTTGTGGGATTTCTACATCATAGGAAAATACCTATAGATAGTGCACATTACTTAATACCAGCTCATATCAGAATCATATCCAAACTCAATCTGTACGTAAATACACAGTCCAAAATATATTTGCTGTAAAATTTTCCTATTTCATACTTTATGGTAGTGTTACGTAGTTGTTGGAGAATTCATGTTCTCTTCTTGATGCTATTTCTAATTACAATGGTAAAACGTATAATTTTGTATTTCTCCCTTCCTTTGCTGTTTTTCAGCTCATATCAAACGACAGATTCAAAAGCGTTGAGCACAGAGTATTAGTAAGTAGAAAAGGTCCAAGAATATCAGTGGCAAGCTTTTTCAGCACCCATATTCTGCCAACTTCAAAGGTTTTCGGACCCATCGAAGAGTTGTTATCAGAAAGCAATCCTCCGAAGTACAGGGAAACGACAGTGAGGGATTACAATATCTATTTCTATGAAAAAGGCCTTGATGGCACTAAGGCATTGGATCATTTCAGGCTTTGAAGAAGAAAAGTCAAAATAGAGAATGAAGGTTTCGATGGAACAAGAGTACAGACTGAGTTTTGAGGATTGGTTTCCAAACTAAATAATTTTCCTTCTTTTTTTTTTTTTGGGATATGGTGATTATTATACCGTACTGGGAAAAGTTTTGTCATGTTTTTAAGTCATTTTGGTTACCATGAATTAAAAAAACCAACCTACTACGTTACTTGTATTTTATTGTTGTGTGGATGAGTTACTGGTATTTGGTAACATATCCCCTGTACCCTACTAATTGGTTTTGCAGAACTAATATTAAGTAAAAGTGTCGGAATAAGTTGTACCAAAAATAATAAACAAATTCAAGAAGTTTCCAAAACTCTCTTGTGATATTAAAAAGCCATACACATAAATAGATTGCCTTTAGGATGCAAGCAGGGAGGGGTCGGGAAAGCAGGTATGCAAGCATGGCGGGGCTGGGGAATGCTTCTCCGCCCCTAAATAAATAGGATTAGGGCCTGGGCGGGGAATCCTGGGGTGTTCCTTATCTAGTCTTTTTGCGTAAAAAAAATTAGTTAAAAACTAAATAAAAAGATAAAAAAATTTAATTAATTAACTATAATAATACAAGTTAGTCCGAAATTTTGCATATTAATATTTAAAATACTTATTTTATGCTTTTTTAAATATCATATATATAAAATATTTATTAAAATAAATATATAAGTCGGGTTCAGGATGTGTTTTTCATTCACTGACCAGTCCCATGAGGGATTTTAATCCCCATCTCCGCCCCAGTCCGTCCCTGTTTATCCATTCCCGCTCTATTAGGGGTAGGTCCCCTCCTTGTTGGGCTAAAATGACACCTCTAGAAGCTTTTTCCTCTTTTGGTTTTATTTTTTTCCTATGTTTTGGTTTTTGTTGGCTATTTGTATTTGGATTTTCTTTGAAAAGAAAAAAAGAATTGGGCAATCTTCTCTTTTTTGGTGTTTTATTCTTTTATGCCATGTTTGTTGACTAATACTTTGGGGAAAAATATGGTAAATTGGACAATCTTCTCTTTTTTGTTTATTTTATTCTTTTATGCCATGTTTGTTGACTAATAATTTGGGGCAAAATATGGTGTGCAACACCACTTGATTCGTCGGTATGGTATTAGGAGATTATAGTAACACTTTAAATAGGACTCGTGGGATTGGATTAATTAACTATAAATTTTAGGAAAAATTGGCACAGTTATTAATACATCATGTAATGTAATGTTGGTCACTATTTATGCCGATTATATTGCTCATTAAAATGACCTCTAAGCTAATTAATCTCTTTGAGATTAAATTTGGAAATATAAAAGCATGGCATATATGCCCTATATGTCATACAAATGGAGTAGGATTCCCCAATCTCTAGGGAGCGATTTTTTTTTCCCTTAAGAGAAAAAAGTGGAATTTTATTCTAAACAATCAGCTATTGTAAAAGGAGAAATAAAAAAAAAGGCAAAAATCAATCCAAATTTTATCCTCGTTAAGCAAAAAAGCTAAAATGGGTTGAAAATTTATACTTTTAATTATAATTTCTTTTTCCTTTTTTTTAATATTAAATATCCATCCTTACCACCTACACAGAAAACTGATAAGCTTATCAAACCGATCACTTCTTATTCGCTAAAGTCTTCACACTTTCCTTTTTGACGATTGATGAACAATTCATTTATTTTTTGTTTTTCTTTTGGGTTCATCGGATTTGGTCTGGGGCATAAATCTAAATGGCCAAAGCCCAAATGGGATGGGAAAAAAAAAAAAAAAACCTTGTTTTCTCTGTTAACTCAAGGGTTGAAAATTAAAACAAAATGCAGTTCTGTATTTAGGTTGGGAGGAAAATTTTGAAATGTTAGAATAGCATTAAACTGGGTCTTTGTGTTCGACTTCAGATCACTTTTTGGATGTATTCTTTAATATCTGAAGCAAATGGTGTATCCGAAGATGAAAATGTTTTCTTTAATTTTGTTGAGTATGAACGTACAGATTTGTAGTTCCAATTATCATGAATTGGGATTTTGTCTATTTGACTTCTTGGGTTTAGAAATCCAGAAAATAAAATAAGGGAAGACTTTAGAGGAAGATGATAACCTCCTTGATAGGTTTTGAACTTGACCCCAATTCAGAGCGGAGTTAGGCCGGAGTCCAGCAAGTGTAAAGCCGGTTTTGGAGGGAGTCTAATGGTCATGAAGCTACCTCGGTTCGGTTTATATCTGCCCCAGGACAAGTAGTGTTTATTTTTATTTTTTTTTATATTTTATTTTTTGCCTTTTATTAAGAAATTTAGAGAGGATCAAAATTTTAATTTAAAAATAATTAAGTAGATATTCATTTTTAAAATTTTATAACTAAATATCTGATATAAATATTTTTATACTAAATAAATATATATTTATTAATTTTAGTTACTATCTTTAAATATACTAAATATATAATTTTTTTTATATTTAGTATATAAAATTTTATACTTAATATATAATATTAAACATTTTACTGATATTTACTGAAATTAGCTTTTGGTCACATTTTTGTAAACCCTTACTACTGTTAGTTTTGTACTGCTTTTTCTAGTTTTCCAGATTTCTACCACTTAAATTTTTTTTTTTCGCTTTCTTTTTATTTTTCAAGAAACCAAAAATATTTTATGCGAAAGTGACTGGGAAGGTAGAACTTTTCCACAATGCTCCAATATAATTTAAACACTAAATAACCATTTTTCTGATTGCCGTATGATCCTACCTGCTGCAAAAAGTAATACATGATAGTGACATCCGATGAGTAAAAGTCAAATAATTCATGTTTAGTCCAAAGTAACTTGGAAAATTTGCATTTTTGTAGTTGAACAATTGAGAAAATGAATAATTCATGTTTAGTCTAAAGTAACTTGGAAAATTTGCATTTTTGTAGTTGAAAAATTGAGAACATTTTCTGCAATTGATAACATTTTCTGCACTACGGAGTTGACCAATGAGCTTTCTAGTAGATCAGCTATCTTTTCCATTTTTGTAGATGAAAAATTGAGAACATTTTCTGCAATTGATACCATTTTCTGCACTACGGAGTTGACCAATGAGCTTTCTAGTAGATCAGCTATCTTTTCCATTTTTGTAGTTAAAAAATTGAGAACATTTTCTGCAATTGATAACATTTTCTGCACTACGGAGTTGACCAATGAGCTTTCTAGTAGATCAGCTATCTATATTAGAACTTCTCTATCCTAGAACTTGAACAAGGTTCAATTGAGATCAAGAAAGAAAATGGTGGTGACCAGCTCAGATGAAGCTGCTCCTGAAGCCTCATTCAAGGCCGAATATGATAGAGCAGCTGAATTTAAAGCTTTTGATGAGACTAAGGCTGGAGTTAAAGGGCTTGTCGATGCCGGGATTACTGAGATTCCTCGTATTTTCCATCATCCAACATCTGATGATTATGTTGAGACTAGCTCAGTCTCGGGAGATACCCAGTTGAGTATTCCGGTTATAGACCTTAAAGGCCTTAACAAAGATGGCACAGATCAGCAAAAGGAGATCGTCGAAAAAGTACGAGAAGCTTTAGAGACTTGGGGCTTCTTCCAAATTGTCAATCATGGAATCCCTGAGAGTGTTCTGGAGGAGATGAAAAACGGAGTTCGTCGTTTTTACGAGCAAGAAACCGAGGTGAAGAAGGAGTTTTACACCCGTGACCCCACGAAGCCAGTGGTCTACAACAGCAACTTTGATCTATCCACAGGGATTTCAACAAATTGGAGGGACACCTTTCTTTGTCTTATGGCTCCTGATCCTCCAAAACCAGAAGACTTGCCTATTGTATGCAGGTATATATGTGCAACTATTTAATATCCTGTCACATAAATTCAATTTTTTTCTGAGGAAAATTGTTTTAAGTACTCTGCTAGTCTTATGAGTTGTTATTCAAATAATACTAGCGTGCATCTTTTCGTTACTTAAGAACAAAACTTACTCATTCTTTTTCATCTCTATCAAATAGATGGTACTCATCTTAGTATTGCTGAAAATTGAAGTGTGGGACAGTCTAAATATGTTACAGTGTTTCGTATTTCAACTTGCAGAGACATACTTATTGAGTACTCAAAGCAGGTAATGAAAGTAGGAACTTTGTTGTTCGAGTTGATCTCTGAGGCTCTGGGGCTGAATCCAAATCACTTGAACGACATAGGTTGCGCAGAAGGGCTAGTCCTTTTGGGCCATTACTATCCGCCATGCCCGCAACCAGAACTAACCATGGGCACAACTAAGCACACTGACACTGACTTCCTCACTGTGCTCCTACAAGATCAAATCGGCGGTCTCCAAGTTCTAAGCGAGAATAAGTGGATTGACGTATCCCCTCAGCCTGGGGCTCTAGTGGTAAACGTTGGAGATCTTCTTCAGGCATGTTTTATCCAATTACTCTATTCTTTCTTTATTTTTTTTTTTCTCACTTACGTTTCTTTATTTTGTTATTTGTTTCTCCTCTGAGGTAAGCTTTAGATGGTAAAGTCTAGTTTACTCAACTTAATTAACTTCAGGGCAAAGACGAGGGAAAGACATTAATCTTTTACCTACTAGGATTAAGTTTAATTTCTATAGACACTACTCTGATCATATAGGTGCTAGCGAATTTTGCTTGTGACAATTTTGTTACATACAATTTTCACATCTGAGACTCTATTTCCATGGTAGCCTATCAAGAAAAATCCATGTGAGTTCCACTCTGAAGAATGAATTTATGACAACAATTATATTATCTGCTAACACAACTCAAGTATGTTGTTTGCATTGCAAATTTGATCTTGTGGTAGCACATAGCATAGTCCACTTGGAGTTTCGTTCTTAATACAGTTTCAAATTATGCATTAATTATTTTTGTTCTTAATTTTCTTCAGCTTATATCAAATGATAGACTCAGAAGCGTTGAGCACAGAGTTTTGGCAAGTCGTGAAGGTCCCCGAGTATCTATAGCAAGCTTCTTCTGCACCGGTATGACACCGACCTCAAAACTGTACGGACCAATCAAGGAGTTCTTATCCGAAAATAATCCTCCAATTTATAGGGCAACCACAGTGAGGGACTATTTTCTTTATGTCAAAGCAAAAGGCCTTGATGGGAGGACTTCGGCCTTGGAAGATTTCAAGCTTGCCAAAATAGAGACATGAAGCATGAGCAGGAATGGTTTCTACAATAAATACTTTTCAGTATGTTGATTATATAAATTGTTTACTAGAAAATGTTGGACTTGTAACATGAAAAACTCTCCTAATGGCTAATCCTATTGTGGTTTTCTGTCTTTATGGATGAAATTTTGTGGACTTGGATTCCCTGTCCTAGCCTCCATCACTTTCTTTTTTTTGGTCTTTTTTTTCTATTTAATTGATTGAGATAGTGGGATATATGAGAGAATGTGGATGAAGAAGACGACTTAGGAGCACGTTTCACTTGGGTTTGTACCGGTAGCTTATTAGAACTTGGATTTCCGGAGGAAAAAAAAATTGCGAGGGAGAAGTCAAGGAAAAAAAACGGAAAATATTTTTCTAAAATTTTCTAGAATTCTATTTTGAAATTTTTTTTTCCTAATTAATTTATCAAAATTTTATGTACTTTCTTTAAAAATTTTTTTATTTTTTGTCTGAGTCCAAACAAGAGAAAATTGAATCTAAGATATTATCTTCTTTCCCTCAAAAAAATCAGGAGCACTACTCTGTTTTACATTTAGACATGGTAGAAACTAGAAATCTCCTTTAGTTATAAATAGTAGAGCTTTTAATGATTGTCTCCGATAACAATTAGCCAAATTATGTGGCATCAAAGAAAAGGCAAGAAGATTTGGACTTTGACTTTGTATGTGCTCAGATTAGGAATGGCAACGAGGTCTTGGCCCTCCTCCCTGCCATGAAGGGAAAAGGCCTACCTATTTCTGCCCGTTTTCCAATTTAATGGACCGGAGATGGGTATTCCCCATCTTAGTATTAGATGTGTACCCGCATGCGGGTACCATTTAACCAGTTTTGGCCACCACCCAAAAAAAATATCTAACTCTATACATAATTAGATTACATGAAAAAAAAAAAAAGTAATCTAACATAGCATAACAACATAAATCCAAATCAAAATAACATGAACAATATTATACATGCTCTACATCATCCAATAAATAATTCAAAATCTGTCGAAACAATTTTTTAGTTTCTACATTTTTTTTTGATGATTTTCTTATATCTTTTCATGTTGAACGCCCAAAAATCTTTTGGAGGGAGGAGACATAAAGGCATAATTGTTCCACGACTCAATTGCAATTTAAAATACGAGAAACATTTTATTGACGCTTTTAACTCATATTTCTTCGCATATAATCCTACCGGTCTGCAACTAGTGATGAACTCTATTATTAAATTAAAAATTGGCAAAGATTGAGTATCACGACCCAAACGATAGAATAAAAATTTTACTTAAATTGGAAATTCTTAGTTATTTTACAGAAATATCTCAAAAACTTTATAAAATTGAATCTCCAACAAGTGAACCGTACCAGCAGCTCGAGGAGCAAGTTTCATTCGTGTTGTCAGGTTGAAGATTCCAGAGTATTACTGTGTTTTACTACTCTCTTTTACTTTTAAATTTAAATGGTAGCGCTTTTAATGATTAATTTTTTTTTTAAAAAAATTAGTCTTAGTTAATGACAATTATTTAATATAAATTTTTTAAAAAATAACATATATATTCTACTAAAATTTAAACTAAACTCTTAACTCCGTATTAAACTCAGAGATATTTCTTAAACCTTGAAATAATTGAATTAACCTCCATCGACATTTTAATGATTATCTTAGATAGGCAAATAGCACAATTATATTGCGGCATCAAAGAAAGGGCAAGAAGATTTGGATATGCTGTCGCATCAAATCTAATCTAGCTAGGAATGGCGACAAAGTAGGTATACTTTTCTTGGCCCTGCTCCCTGCCATGCAGGAAAAAAACCCTACCTTTGTTCTGCCCTGTTTTCCCACCCTAGCCCATAGACGTGTATTTCCCGCCCTAGGAATTGGCCACCGCCCAACAAATGTCTAATTAGATTACGTGGAAAACAAAAATAATTTATCTAACATAACATAACTAAATTAATCCAAAACAAAATAACATAAACAGTATTACACATGTTCTACGTCATCTGAAAATAAATCAAAATCTATATCATAACAATCTTATGTTTTCTACAATTTGTTTTGGATCATTTTCTTATTTATTTTTTTCGTGTTGAACTCCCAAAAATCTTTTGGAGGGAGTAGACATAGAGGCCTAATTGTTCCAAACGCTACCGTAATTTAAGTACTTACAAAAAAAAAAAAATTTGTTGACACTTCAACTCTTTTTTCTGATTTAAGAGGAAAAAAAAAAAAAACTCTTGTTTCTAGGCATATAATGCGTACACGATGCAACAAGTGACAGATTCCATTGTCATAGTGAAGTGGTAAGAAATGCGTGACACATAATGTCAAACAACAATTAAAAACAATCAATAATTCATATTTAGTCCACGAATATTTTGACAAATTGAAGTATAGTCATTTAAAAAATAAAAATATTGAGAAGTTTCTCAAATTTGGTCCACATCTTTTTGTCATTTTCTTGTTCATACCACAAAGTTGACCTTGTGAGCTTTCTAGTACAAAATCTGCCTGTAAGAGAAGTTTATCAAGGCTCGATTGGGACCCCGAAAGAAAATGGTGGTAACCAACTCAGTTGAAACTGCTCCAGCAGCCTCATTCGAGGCCGAATATGATAGAGCAACCGAACTTAAAGCTTTCGATGGGACTAAAGCGGGCGTTAAAGGACTTGTCGATGCAGGAGTTACTGAGATTCCTCGTATTTTCCATCATCCAACATCTGATGATTATGTTGAGAATAGCTCAGTTTCAGGAGAAACCCAGTTGACTATTCCAGTTATAGGCCTTAAAGGCCTTAACAAAAATGCGGATCAGCGAAAGCAGATCGTCCAGAAAGTAAGAGAAGCTTCAGAGACTTGGGGCTTCTTCCAAATTGTCAATCATGGAATCCCGGAAAGTGTTTTGGAGGAGATGAAAGATGGAGTCCGTCGTTTTTACGAGCAGGAAACTCGGGTGAAGAAGGAGTTTTACACCCGTGACCCTACTAAGCCAGTGGTCTATAACTCCAACTTTGATCTGTATAGTGGGATTTCAACAAATTGGAGGGATACCTTTATATGTCACATGGCTCCTAATCCTCCAAAACCAGAGGACTTGCCCATAGTATGCAGGTATTTTAAGAGCAACTTTCAGCTTTTGTAATCCACAGTCGGCGATTTGTGATTTTTACACATAGTCAAACCATTTACTAGGAGTTTAGGGGGAAAAACAAAAGAGTGAACCAAGGTTAACAGAGGAATTTGAATGATTTTTGAGCTATGAATGTCATTATTATTGCACATTTAGATTATTTCATATCGTGTGACATGAACTCAAGACATACCGCTCTTTCTTCTTGCTGAAAAAAATAAAAAAATTCTATGAACTAGAAATTTTTTTGTAAGACTTAATTTTGAAAAAAACATATTCATTATTTTCGATTCTATCGAACAGATTTTTAAATTAGTAGTGCCGAAAAATGAAGTGTGCACAGTCGAAAAATTAATCAGGTATTTTTGTGTTTGAATTTGCAGAGACATACTTACAGAGTACTCAAAGCAAGTAATGAAAGTGGGAATTTTGTTGTTCGAGTTGATCTCTGAGGCTCTGGGGCTGAATCCGAATCACTTGAACGACATAGATTGCGCAGAAGGGCTAGTCGTTTTATGCCACTATTATCCTCCTTGTCCACAGCCAGAACTAACTATGGGGGTGACCAAGCATGCTGACAATGACTTCCTCACCGTGCTTCTTCAAGATCACATCGGTGGTCTCCAAGTTCTAAACGACAATATGTGGATTGACGTATCCCCTCTACCTGGTGCTCTAGTGGTCAATGTTGGAGATCTTCTACAGGCATGTGTCTTACCATGCCCCGTGTTTTTCTTTTTCCTACGCTGTTCTGTCTTCTTCTAAGTTAATTTTTCAAATCCTATTCTACTATAATACCTTCCCAAACTGAAGTTATCTAGGATTAAATTTCCATTTACCACTCTCAGAAAGAGTATGAGTAAATGAAGCCTGTGACAATGATGCCATATGTGAATCCACTTGAGTTCAACCCTGATGAATGACAGCGGTCATATTACTCGTTCACACCGCACGAAATTGAATTACAAATTCGAAATTGTAAGACATTGAATATTCCTTGATCTGGTCCTAAGTCTAACTGTGGTAACATATTTTTTCCGCTTGATTTTCTTCAGCTTATATCGAACGATAGATTTAAAAGCGTCGAGCACAGAGTTGTGGCAAACCGTGTGGGTCCGAGAGTGTCGGTAGCAAGCTTCTTCTGCACCGGCACAATGCCAACCTCAAAATTGTACGGGTCCATCAAAGAGTTGTTATCGGAAAACAATCCTCCAATTTATAGGGAAACCACAGTGTGTGATTATGTTACTCATTTCAACGCGAAAGGCCTTGATGGAAAAACTTCATCATTGGATGATTTCAAGCTCCAAAAAACAGAGACATGAAGGGTCAGACTTGGGTGTTACAAATGGTTTATACTTTCTAGACTGTATGTTACAAATAAAATTATATTGATATTGTAACTGTTGGGATTTTTACGCAGAAAACTCTCCTCATATCTTATCCTATTGTGGTTTTCTGCTTTTGTGGATTGAATATAGCAAAATTGGAAATTTTATTTTGTTCTATTTATTATTTTTTTGTGTGCAGTACTTCTCTTTTTGGTTAAGATAGCTTGTGATTCATGGAAAGCTTGAGGAAGAAAAAAAAGGCCAAAGAGGATGACAAAAATGACTAGTAGATCATCTTTCAATTGGGTTTTGATTTTTGTCCTGGTAACTCAAAAAAGTCGTCCATATTCTGGTTTAAGTATGGTGACAAAGATACATGCTTAGCCAGTTAAAAGGGCAGATATTTAACGAGTAAATGATAGTAAGTATGATGACAAAGATACATGCATGGTAGAAATGTAACCATTAAATGATAGTAAGTACGGCGACAAAGATACATGCTTAGCCCATTTAGAAATTTAATGATTTTATGATAGTAACATTTGTGAAAACTCCTAGAATTCCTCAATTCATTTTCGAAAAATAATTCAAAACATGAACCTTTTACCATTAAGTGATAGTACATGCATGTTTCGAATTATGTTATCATGGAATACTATAATACACTCGTTGAAGGTGCATTGCACAATTGACAACGGACTAATCTCATCCCCATTCATAATTCTATCCAAAGCAAAAAAGTCAAAAGAAAAAAAAAAAAAAAAGAAAGTCGTGATTTTCGGATTAGTCATCAATATTTGTCAGTTACGTTAATGGAAAACTTACCTATTTAAGGCATAACCATGATCTGCTTACATTATCCTTTCTTTTTTAAAAAACTGAACTAGTCTTTTGATCCTTAATAATAAAGGCAGAATCAGATATCTGAACTTCTGGAAAAAAAAAAAATCATCAATCCTAAGCTGTGGAAGCTACGGCGCTCAGCTGTGACAGCACAAGCGAACTCAAGGCTTTTGATGACACTAAAGCTGGTGTTAAAGGGCTTGTCGATTCTGGGGTTGCCAAAATCCCACATATTTTCTATCAACCACAAGAAAATTCTGCGCTTCCAGTTTAGTTTCTGGCGAAACCCAACTCAGCATTCTGATAGTTGATCTTAAGAACGTAGGAAAAGACTGGTTTCGACGCCAAGAGATTGTGAATGAAGTCCGAGCTGTGGCCGAGACGTGGGGGATTTTTCAAGTGGGGCCCGGTGTAAGGAGGTTTTATGAACAAGCAACTGGGGCAAAGAGAGAGTTACGTACAGGCGATCCGAGTATATCCGTACGTGTTTAAACGCCTTAAGTCTCATATTGGATATGTTTTAAGAAAATCATAAGTATTTAAACGATAATTTATGAGCTTAAAAGTACTTTCAAACTAACACTTTATATTTACGACAAGTTTGAATTTTGGTGAATGTGGACCTCCTCGCTCGCTAAGACCTTAACATGACCTTAACATGGGGAGATTAAGTATGCTCTAAGAAGATCATGATATTTAAGTGGTAGTCTGTGGACATCCTTGCTCATTAGGACCTTAACACGGGGAGATCAAGTATGATTTAGGAAGATCATGACATTTAAGTGGTGGTCTATAAGCTAAAAAGTACCTTAAAACTAGCATTTTTGGGTGAAGCCTAATGATGTTTTATTCATACTCATAAAGCAAAGTCCTATAGACATGCAAGACATCTTTTTATAAACCAATATAATTAAGAATATTTAGTCTCTAACAAATACCAATCTATAACATAAAATCTAACAACTCTTATAAAGTCTTCAAATATTTAAAATAAACATTATACAATAGAAATTATAATTCAATAAATTTAAGATGATCAACCTTTTGAATCTTTACATTTTCTCAATCAAGTTGAAGAAATTTCTCTCTTTGAATCATATACTCCAATTACTACTAAATAAGTTCTCTTTGTGAGCTTGTTAACTGATAATCTTTAAAACCTAAGATGAGAAAAATAAAAGAGTGAGCTAAAAGCCCAGTAAGTGACTAGTAATCTTATCTAACTGGATCAAGTATATGCAAACTAAAATCATTAACAAATATTTTTTAAAACAAATTTAGTTTCGGAAATCAATACTTTGAAAATATTCAAACTAAGTCGTTTAATAAACAATTTAACAAAAAGAAGTAATAAGTTTTCATGTAATATCAAGTTTGTTACTTGGCCTAAAATTTTACTACTTTTATTTAAATTATTTAATCACATAAATTAAATAGTTATGTAGTAGCGAATTTTGTAGAGATGGTTGTAGTGGAATACACACATAAAGGCCAAGTTTAACCACGTGTGCCTAATAAAAAGAAAAAAAAATATGCATTTCCAAATTCATGCATATAGTTATTGTTTAATATGTTGAGTATTTGATTAATTAATTTTAATATTAACCTCTTAATATGTTAAATTAGTAAGTACTATTGATTTTCTTTTTCAAATATATGATAATAATTTAGTTAGTATATATTTATGTATTTAAGTTTGATTAGATATATAATATGATTTATATGACTATTACTATTATTACTATGGTATATTAATATGGTATGGAATTAATTAATTGTATTTGATATTAGACTCTAACTTTGGCCTAATAGGAGAATTCAAATTGAAGTTGTTAATATAACTTATTTGTATTTGGACTCTAAATGCTTTAGCCTAATAATCACCTATCTTGATACAAGAAAGCCAAAATTAAAATTTCTAATAATTCTAGCTCAAATTATAGATTAAGTATTGTATATTATATATATATATGATTTAATAAAGTAACTTAAAAAAAAAAGAAAAGAGAAAAGAAAAGAGGGAAAAGAAAGAATAATTGATAACCTTTGCTGAGTTGACAATAAATTATATTAGGACTATATTTATTATTTATATACTATTACTTTGTTAATAGTGTAGTTAGCAAAACATGTTATGAGTTTACATTTCACTAGCTATTAAAGTAAAATAAATTAATTAATAATATTAGAAAACAAAATAAATTTTGAAAAATGTAAAAATGGTATGGTTTAATACATTAACTATTTGAAAAATGCATTCATTATATTGATTAAATAGATACTAAATGCAAAGATGATATTGTCTACAAGTTATGTGTCTACATATTATGTATCTACATGCTGTTATTAAATATTATACTACTTTTATAAGTGGAAGAGTATAGTGGAAATTAATTAATCTCATGATCAAACGATAAAAAATAAAAAAAAAAGAGAATAAAGTTAAATAAGTGGTGTAATTAATATTAATATATATATATATATATATATTAAGTATATTTTATATTCACAATAAGTCTATAAATAGGGTACTATCTTGTAGCCATAATTTACTTTCCTCCTATAATTCTCTCATAATTGTGGTACTCTATAAAGATTTCAAAAAGTTCTTTCAAGTTTTCTTAAAGATTAAAAAAAAAAAGTAATTTTTAGAACTTTTAGTCTTTCAACATTAGTATATTTTATCAATCTATGATAATTAGAGTTAAAATTTTTTTTAAGGTCTAAAATTTTTATAAAAAGTATTTCTATATATCTTTTTAATTTCTGAAAAGTTTTACATCTTACTCCTATGATTTTGTAGAACTCTTTTATACACGTTGGTTGTCATTTAAGAAAAGCTGAAAAATAAATTTTATCGAGTTTGTTCTAAGATTTTAGAGGGTAAATATTTTTAATTTGAGTTGAAAATTTTAAAAACATATTCTTTTATATGTTAACTCATATTCTGAAAATTTTTATGATGTCATGATTTTATTTCTAATCATTATTAAATTTTTTTTATATATTGCCTTTGTAACCGTAAATCTGATATTTTTGTTTCTCTAAGACAATATTACTAAACTCTTATCCTACTGATTTTAATTAGGCTTGAAATTTTATTAGATACTAATATATATGTCATAAGGGACTCAAAATATTTTTAGAAATTTTAGAAATATTTATAATTAATTATGATTTTCGAAATAGCATATGGTTTTGTAAGTTAAGTTTTCTCATGAATTTTAAGATATAAATTTAAGAATTATCTATGCTATGTAATAGTATAATTTTGAATCCCTGATTTTTTTCTATGTGTAAATACATGTTAAAGATGTTCTCTTAAAATATCAAGATTTTTGGATACATAGAAATAATTCTATAAAATTCAAGAATAATTTGGTGCTTTAATAGTTTATATAAAAATTTAATTTATAGATTAGAAATTAGTAATAGCATGCTAAAAATTATTTAAAAAACAAATTCTAAATAATTTTCTATAAATTTATTTTTATATGATAATATTATCTGTAAAGTTTCAAAGTAAAAGGAGTTTTCTTCTAGAATCTAAAATTTTTTAAGTATACATTGATTGTTGAAATTCTTACAGTTTTTAGTTATATATGTTATGAAACATAATTTTATGTTGTATGATATGAGTATTTTTTTTAAGACATATTAATATATTTTTAGTGGCATGTATTAATATTTGTAATAAATATTGTTGCATAAATATTAATAGAAAAAGATAAAAAGAGGTATGTAATTACAACAAGGTCTAGTATGTGGAATTTCACTACAAGTACAAATAAAATTTTGTAAGGACCTAAGATAAGTAAATCTCACCGTATGTGTTTATATAAAAAGTTACGTGCTATTTGTGATGCAATTATGATTATACTAATATGTTATTATATGTTCAGCAATAGTAGTTATATTAAGTATGTAAATATGCCATGAACATGTACATACATAATTAAATAAAAAAAAGTTATGATTTTCAATGAAATTAATTTTTTAAAAAGTACTGTGTATCCAAAACTATGTTTTAAGAAATAAGTTTTCTTTTAAGTGTATGTTAAATTCTTGAAAGAAATGTGGACAACTCACTGATTTTCCCATAATCACTATGTTAATAATGAAAGTTTAAACTGCGATACTAATTATTATAATGCGATAGTTATATGGGATCCGAATAGCTATAGGGTTACATATGCTAGTCATGACACTACTTTTATGACCCATCACTTTTAATAGATTTGGTATTATACTATATTGAGCTCAAATATGAAAAGTTTATGAAATGAAAATATTTATGAACAAAATGTTTCAAAAGAAAAAAAAAAAGAGATACATAGTTATGGTTCTAAAAATGTACTATTCATATGATATGATATTCGTTGCATACATGAGATTTACTTACTAGATACAAGTTCACTCTATTCATTTAAATTTTTCAGATGAGTAATAATTCCTACTGGAGGCTGGTTGGCAGTAGTTGAATCCTAAATGGCAATAAAATATTTTAAGTAATTTTATTCTTATTTTCAAATATTTAATTATTTGACCAAAATTGAGTGTGGTTTTATTTTTATGAAATGTAGGAATTTAATTTCTATTTTGAGACTTAATTCCAATTATAAAATAAAATAAATCTTCATTAAAAAATATATCTTTAATTTGATAATGAATAGTAACATTTAAAAGAAAATAAAATTTTCAAAATACAAATTAACCAATTTTTTGCTTTAACCTTATAAAAAAAACTATATATTGACATTTTTTTTAAATCTAGATTTACATAATAATATAATTGCTATCAGAGTGAATGTTTAGTCGTTTCTATAGACTTTTTTTTAAAAAAAAAAACAAAAATTCAGTTTATACCATGGGGACCCCACTTCAGCCAACCAGTGAGAGAAAAAGATTAAATGTAATTGTTTATTTATTTCTTTAGGTGCATATAAGTTTCAGTATACTTCAGAACATTAATACAAAAAGCTTAGGCTAGTGTTTTACTTTTAGATATCGCCGCGACAAATTACCTTTGCTGAGAGAGTTGGTATTCAATCCCAAGGTCAAGCTAGGAATCAAACTTTGAATGTACAAATAAGTACGGAAAACTTGGTATAACTCATAACAAATTCTTTTAATCAAGTTATGCAGCGCAAACTACTCAAGCTCTTTCAACTGGTGGAGTCTCACTCCCGTTTTATGAGCAGTTTAGAATGACGAAACCTTCGAATTTTGAAGGAGGTACTGATCCTCTTACTGCAGAAGGCTGGATCAAGGAACTGGAACACATTTTTCATTTATCGACATGTACTAATGAACAATTATCTCGATTTGCACCACACTTAATGGAAACTGATAAGCGTAAGGAGAGGAAGTTCAAGATGAGATTGAAACCTTGCTTAAGGCATTTGATCAAAGTTCTGAATTAACTACCTATGCTGAAGTTCTGGATCGAGTTTAGATTTTAGCTGAAGATGATGAACAGTGCAGTCAACCAAAGAATCACAAAGCAAGTGGATATCAAAAGGAAAACCATAGAATAGAAACATTCAAATACAGAAATCAAACAACACTAGGGGTGGCAAAGTTAGCAATAACGACAAGTGAGCAGTGACAACTTGCGATAAGTGTGGAAAAGCTCACTCAAGCCAATATTACATGGGTTCTAACTTGTGCTTTAAATATGGCAAGCTAGGATACTTCATCAAAGATTGCAAGGAACCCAACCATTGGTGACAATAATGGGCAGAAGAAAACACAAGGGTGTATTTATGCTATGACATATGAAGAGGCTAACACTTCTTCAGATGTTATAAAAAGTACCATGACTAATTCTGGTATTCCCACCTTTATTTCGATTGATTATGGTTCTACCCATTCATTTGTCAACTTATCTTTTGCAAAACAATTAGAAATTGTGTCAGAATGTTTAGATAGATAGTTTAGTGTTTCAATACCATCAGGAACCATTCCAAACTTTAGTTGTAAATTTAAAAGATGTAAAATCCTGATTAATAGACAAGAAGTTTTGGTCGATCTCGATCTTCTTGAAATTAGTGATTTTGATATAATTTTTGGCATGGATTAGTTGAGTGCAAACCATACAATGATTGATTGTAGTAAAAAAAAAAAAGAGGTTCCAAGCTTTGACTAAATAAAGTTTTTCATTCTTTGGAGTTAGGAGTATACCTCACATACCTATTATTACTGCAATAAAGGCTCAACACATGCTAAACAAAGATTGTGTTGGTTTCCTAGCATCCATAATTGAAGTTCCAAAGGAAGAGATTGCAATAGACCAGGTACCAGTTATTCAAGACTTTATAGATGTTTTTCTTGAAGACTTACTTGGACTACCTCTAGATCATAAGATCGAGTTTGTAATAGACATAGTTTCTAACACTATGCCTATTTCCAAGATACCTTATTGTATGGCTCCAATTGAATTAAAAGAACTTAAAGAACAATTCCAAGTTCTCCTAGATAAGAAGTTCATTAAGTCTAGTTATTCACCATAGAGAGCTCCAATACTCTTTGTTAAGAAAAAAATGGTTCAATCAGGCTATGTATTGATTATAGAGAATTGAACAAAGTAACCATAAAGAATAAGTACCTATTACCTCGGATTGAAGACTTATTTGATCAACTACAAGGAGCATGATATTTTTCTAAAATTGATTTACGTTATGGCTATCATAAGTTGAAAGTTAAGGAAGATGAAGTACCAAAGGCAACCTTCAGAATGAGATATGGGCATTACGAATTTCTTGTCATGCCATTTGGCCTAATCTAATACCCCTACAACTTTTATGGATCTAATGAATAAAGTATTCAAGGATTACCTTGATCAATTTGTTATCGTCTTAATTGATATGATTTTGATATACTCTAAATCCAAAGAAAAACATGAATGTCATCTACGTATTGTCTTACAAATTCTTTGAGAATAAGCTTTATGCAAAATTCAAGAAGTGCAAATTCTAGATGGCATAAATTTCTTTCCTTGGGCACGTCATCTCTAAGGATGGTGTGTCTATTAACCCTAGTAAGATAGAAATAGTTCAACAATGGCCAACACAAACTAATGTGAAAGAAGTAAGAAGTTTTCTCAGTTTGGCAGGGTAATATAGGAGGTTTGTAGAGGGATTTTCAAAGATTGTGACTCTGCTGATCTAGTTGACTTGGAAAAATATGAAGTTCATATGGCCAAATGATTATGAACAGAGTTTTAGAGAACTAAAATAACGACTAACCTTTGCCCCAATTTTAACCAATCCCAAAGGAGTAGAATGATTTGTTATCTATAGTGATGCCTCCAAAATGGGTTTCAGATACGTTCTTATGCAACATGGAAAAGTAATGGCCTACACTTCACGATAACTGAAAAAGTACGAGAAGAGAGCTATCCAACACATGATCTTAAACTTGCAACAGTGGTCTTTGCTTTAAATATTTGGCAACACTATTTGCATGGGATTAAGTATGATATTTACACTAATCACAAAATTTGAAAGTATTTCTTCACTTAGAAAGAACTTAATATGAGATAGTGATGATGGCTTGAGTTGGTGAAAGATTATGATTGTACGATCAGCTACATCTAGGAAATACAAAAATGTATTGCAATTTAAGAAAGTATTTTTGGTGGGTTAATATGCATAGAGATATTGCATAGCATGTTGAGCGTTGTCTTGTTTGTAAGCAAGTGAAAGTAGAGCATCAACGACCTTTAGGTTTATTGCAACCATTAATGGTGCCTGAGTAGAAATGGGAGCATATTAACATGGATTTTGTTCTTGGGTTACCGAGAACAAAGAAGGGGGCAAACTCCATATCGGTAATTATGGATAAACTTACAAAACTGACACATTTTCCTCTAACTTGTCATACTTACAAAATCGACACATTGTAATAAGTATTTTACAACTCTCTTTAGTGACTATACAATGTGGACCCATTTCACATGGGTTATATGCGGATAGTACGAGAGTTAAATAAAGTATATTTAGACATGGTTACAAGGGTTATTTTATTACAGATTCGGATCTGATTACATGAGTTATTTGTATTATTTTTTTCAAATTACTCAAATAATTATAACCTTTAGATAAACATAATTTAATTGCTAAAAATAATAATACTTATAAACGTGTTAAAAAAAAAATACT
The DNA here is from genome assembly GCA_002914805.1 of Parasponia andersonii. NCBI lineage: Eukaryota > Viridiplantae > Streptophyta > Magnoliopsida > Rosales > Cannabaceae > Trema > Trema andersonii. The sequence goes on along the minus strand of JXTB01000737.1, from coordinate 39,104 downwards.
GAACTGAGACATGTGTGTATATGTGCTATCTTTATTCGTTGCTAATGACATATTAGTCAAAATTAGGATTACAGTGAAACTAACCGAGCATAAATTTCGGACTTAAATACGAGTCTTACATACTAGATGTCTGTTCTTTAATTTGGAAATGAATGGATGTCTTTTCTTTAATTTGGAAATGAATTTCCAAAGGACTTTGCCCTTAGTTTTGAACCAATAGGACTACTTTGCATCTTTCTTGAAATTTTAATATTTTCTTTATAAAACATATCGCATCAAAAGGATAATGGCATCTTTGTATCTTTATATCATCCATAATAATTGTCACGTTTTTCAAATTTCTTAAAATATTCTTTATTTTGTCATTTTCAGCACTACAAAGTTGACTGGACGTGGCTTTTTCTAGTATTATATAGCATCCATTTGTAATAAAACATGGTCACAGCAAAAATCAATAAAGACAATTGTGACTGCATTTACACAGGCTTTTACGGTATTACTTGTAGAATTCATTCATTAAGTTTTGTGATTTTTAGAGATAAAGTCAAAATTATTATGAACGAGAAATTAAGATTACTCTAAAAATGTAGAGTTGAGTATAGAAGTTTCATGGGTAAGAACTAATCATTGTTCTTAGTGTAATTAGAGTATAATTTTAGCAATTTGATACATATATATGATTATATGATAATAGGTATTTGATAATTATATTAATTATTTTGGTTAAATGAATGAGGTATGCAACCTTTGATTTTTTCTAGTAGTTTTTCTTTATCATGAAATTAAATGTTTTATTATTTCAAATAAATTCATGTTTATCAAATTTTTTCTTAGATAATTTGATCTTTTGAGAAAATATGGTTTTGTCAAATGAGACTTTTATTGAAGAAAATTGTTTTAATAAGCATGATTATATTTATAAAATATAAATATAATCATGAGTTTATGAAATTTTTATTGAATATCATTACATGAGAATTGTTTTAAAATTAGATGAAAGTGAAATTTTTATAATTCGTTATTGTAATAAGTATTTTGAAACTCTCTTCAGTGACTATACAATATGGACCCATTTCACATAGGTTATATGCGGATAGTACGTACTAAATTTGGATCTAATTACAAAGGTTAAATATAGTATATTTAGACTTGCTTACAAGGGTTATTTATTTCAAATTCGGACCCGATTATATAAATTATTTGTGTTATTTTTTTCAAATTACTCAAATAATTATAATCTTTAGATAAATATAATTTAATGGCTAAAAATAATAATACCTATAAATATGTTAAAAAAAACTACTGAATTGAGACGTGTTTGTATATGTGCTATATTTATCCGTTGCTAATGACATATTAGTCAAAATTAGGATTACAATGAAACAACCGAGCATAAATTTCGGACTTAAAATACGAGTCTAACACACTAGATGTCTGTTCTTTAATTTGGAAATGAATGGTTGTCTGTTCTTTAATTTGTTCATTTCATTTCCAAAGGACTTTGCCCTTTGTTTGGAACCAATAGGACTACTTTGCATCTTTCTTGAAATTTTAATATTTTCTTTATAAAACATATCGCGTCAAAAGGATAATGGCATCTATGTATCTTTATATCATCCATAACAATTGTCACGTTTTTCAAATTTCTTAAAATATTCTTTATTGTCATTTTCAGCACTACAAAGTTGACTGGACGTGGTTTTTTCTAGTATTAGATAGCATCCATTTGTAATAAAACATAGTCAAAAGCTAAATTGGGATCCAGCAAAGATCAATGAAGACAATGGTGACTGCATTTACATACGCTTTTATGGTTTGATTAGGTGACAAGTTTTTTAATAGTATATAATTTATCAAAGTTGAAATTTTCTACTCTTTTAGTAAAATATGATAACGGTTTTCAAGATTTCATAAGGCTCACATGTGGACTTTGTAAACACATTATTGAAACTATTAGGACCTTATTATTTGTAGAATTCATTTTTTAGGATTGGTTATTTTTAGAGACAGATCATAATTGTTATGAATTATGAGAAATCGAGATTATTACGAAAAAGTAGAGTTGATTATAAAAGGTTCATGGGTAACAACTAATCATTGTTCTTAGTGTAATTAGAGTATAATTTCAGCAATTTGATACTTATATATGATTATATGATAATAGGTACTTAAATAATTGTATTAATTAAACAAATGAGGTAAGTAACTTTTGATCTTTTCTAGTAGTTTTTCTTTATCATGAAATTAAATGCTTTATTGTTTCTAATAAACTCATGTTTATCAAATATTTTCTTAGATAATTTGGTCTTTTGAGAAAATATGGTTTTGGCAAATGAGACTTTTATTGAAGAAAATTGTTTTACTAAGCATGATTATATTTACCTTTGTACCAAAATATGGATAAGTATATGACATTTTTATTGAATATTGTTACATGGAAATTGTTTTGAAATTAGATGAAAGTGAAATTTTTGTGTTTCATTATTGGAATAAGTATTTTGAAACTTTTTTCAGTGGTTATACAATGTGGACTCATTTCATATGGGTTATATGCAGATAGTATGTACTGAATGTGGACCTAGTTACAAGGGTTAAATCTAGTATATTTGGACCTAGTTACAAAGGTTATTTATTACAGATTCAGACTCGACTATTTGAGTTATTTGTGTTTTTTTTTTTTAAATTACTCAAATAAATATAACCTTTAGATAAATATAATTTAATGGCTAAAAATAATAATATCTATAAACAGGTTTAAAAAAACTATTGAATTGTGCTATCTTTATCAGTTGCTAATGACATATTAGTCAAAATTAGGATTACAATAAAACTAACTGAGCATTAATTTCAGACTTAAATATGAGTCTAACACACTAGATGTCTGTTCTTTAATTTGGAAATGAATGGATGTCGATTCTTTAATTTGTTCACTTCAATTCCAAAGGACTTTGCCCTTTGTTTGGAACCAATAGGACTACTTTGCATCTTTCTTGAAATTTTAATATTTTCTTTATAAAACATATCGCATCAAAAGGATAATGGCATCTATGCATCTTTATCAGTTAAAAGGTCTATTAAAAGAGAACTTATTTAGGTAATTGGAATACATTGAAGTCTGTGAGCGAAAAAAAGAATATCATTCATTTTTATTGAGAAAATAGGAAGACATAAAAGGTCTATACGTAAACAGTCAACTTCTAAAATTTAGAGATATTATAAGAATATTGAGTTTTATATAATTTTTAAATATTTATTGGAGTTTAATTCTTCTTTATTTTTGTGAACAATAGAGAGATACCTTGCATATTTATAAGATTTCTTATTTTTGTGGACTATAGAGAAATGCCTTTTATATTTATAAGGCTTTGCCTTTATATGTATGTGGCACAAGTTTTAGAGCGTGACATACATAGTTCAAATTTCACCGTACAAATATGATATTGTCTTTTCATTTTTCTTTTTTCCAACTTATATCAATTGATGAATTCAAAAGTGTTGCGCACAGAGTTCTGGTGAGCTACTTGGGCCCTATAGTATCTATTGCAAGCTTCTTTTGCATTGGTATGATGCTAACCTAAAAAATTCGCCTCATCAAGGAGTTGTTATAATCCTCTCAAGTACAAAGAAACCACAGTGAGGGACCATATTACTTGTTTTCGGACAAAAAGCCTTGATGGGACTTTGTTTTTGGATCATTCCAAGTTTCCCAAAACAAATTGATGAAGGTTGAGAAGTAGTGTCACAAATGGCTTCCACACTAATATGATGCAGAAACTAGTATTGCAAAATTATATGACTGTGTACTTGAAAATAGGAATTAGTACTGGCTTATAGCCTTATCCTATTGATCATGGAATGGTGGATAAATTGCCACTTTCTTTCATATGAAAATCATGTGGTTGCAATAGTAGTTTTTTAGGATCGATTGTTAGTTCTTATGTTGGGCCATATATTTTGAACAATTGTATTAGGCTATATTATTCTTAAGTAGACCTAATAAGTGATTTAATAAGGTTGGGTTAAGATATTCAACTAAGTATAGATACCAATGTGGATACCTTGTTAGTTATCTTGGGTGTGATGGATACCCAATAAGAGACTATTTAAAAAAAAATATTAGGGTTATGATACCTACCACCTTTTCATGTATACTTATTCTCTCTATGGCCTACCATCAGTCACAAAGAGTTCCATTTGAGTATTTTAGGGATTAGGTTGTGTGGAAGACCAAACCCTCATGCAATTATAGTCACTTTCTGACGCTTCCACTTCAGTTCATCGTCCAAATTATAGCCATCTATCATGGACTTTGGTATACTCATCAAATCCTTGCCTATCAGTTTTGCATGAATGATCTAGGGTTTGTGTTTTGTATTTGCAATCCCATATTTATCCTAACAAGTAGTATCAGAACGAGATTTCACATTAAAAGGTAGCTATATCCTTGACTTAGAACGGGATTTCACATTAAAAGGTAGCTATATCCTTGACTTGACTTGCTGACAAACGAGATTTCATTGCAATCCTTGACTTGTTGACAAACCAAAAACTTAGCCACCAAGGTAGCTATATCCTTCTTCATCCCTTTCCACTAATAATGCCTCTTCAAGTCTCGGCACGTCTTATCACTACTCGGATGTATGGTGAACCTTGATTTGTGAGCCTCAGTTAGAATGGTTTCTCGAAGATTAGGGTCATGAGTTACAACCAACTTCCCATTGAAAAGCAAAAACCCTTCTCTATTAATGCTCCAACTATTTAACTGTTCACTATTCTAAAGTCGGTTCCAGATTGTTCTCAATTCCATGTCTTGCCACTAACTGCATTGGACAATCTGGAAAAGTGATGGTGAAACCACAATGTTACTCAAGTAAGCAACCCCTTCACTCTTGAAGCACTGCAAGTTGTAGTCACTAGTCGCAACTGAGTTCCTCCAATCTTTAAACACTAGTGCAGCTAGTGCACCACGAGGCTTCCTACTCAGTGTATTAGCTACAACATTAGCCTTATCAATATGATACTTTAGGTCGCAGTCATAATCTTCCATATACTCAACCCATCTTTGCTGTCTCAAGTTCAGATCCTTCTGAGTAAAGATGTATTTCAAACTCTTATGATTAGAGAATATGTCAAACTTCACACTATACAAGTAACATCGCTAAATCTTCAACGCAAAGATTATTGCTGCAAGCTCCAGATCATGGGTAGGATAGTTCCTCTCATATGGCTTTAACTGACGAAAGGCATAAGCCACAACCTGACCTTTCTACATTAAGACACATCCCAAAACTATCTTTGAAGCATCGATATACATAACATAAGGTTTACTACTGTCAAGAATAGTAAGAATTGGTATGATGGTCAAGCTCTGCTTCAACCTGACAAAAACTTCTTTACTTTCGTGATCCTAAACGAACTTGGCATTCTTCCTGGTCAATCCTCGAAAAATCTTGCATGAAACGGCAGTAATAGCTTGCCAAACTAATGAAACTCTGTACTTCTGCCACATTTTTCAGTCTCTCCCACTCTAGAACAACTTCTATCTTAGCGGGATTAACTGAAATACCTCTATGAGAAATCACATGCCCTAAGAACTTCACTTCTGACATCCAAAAGTCACACTTCTATTTCTTGGCATATAACCGATGATCTCTCAAGGTCTTAAGTACTATCCCAAGATGTTCGTCATGTTTTTCTAGAGTTTTGGAACACATCAAGATGTCGTTGATGAATACTACCGCAAAACGGCCTGAAGACCCAATTTATGAGATCTATAAATATTGCGGGAGTATTCATCAAACTAAACGGCATCACCAGAAACTCAAAATGACCATATCGAGTTCTAAATACTGTCTTAGGTATATCATTCTCTATTATCTTTAACTGATAATAACCAGATCTTAAATCGATCTTAGAGAAGAACCTTGAGCCACCGAGTTCATCGAACAACTCGTCTATCCTTGGCAAAAGATACTTGTTATTCACTATCAACTAATTCAACTTCCTATAGTCCACAAAGAGTCTCAACGAACCATAAGCTTTCTTTGCAAACAAAACAGGAGCACCCCAAAAAGAAGTGCTACTGGTAATAAAGCCCTTGGAAAGTAGGTCGTCCAACTGTTCTCTTAACTCTTCCATCTCAGCAGGAGCCACGCGATAGGCTGGAATAGAAACTAGCTGAGGTCTAGGAACTAGTTCAATGTAGAACTTGATATCCCTATCTGGTGGTAACCCTGGTAAGTCTTCAGGAAACACCTCTGAATACTCACTAACTACCTGAAACTATAGGTTTTGATCGTCTGTCCTCACGTCGCCATTAATAGCAAACAAGTTCCCATAAAACTCGAGTTTCTTCCTTCCACTCATGCACGCTTTCAGGACAAGACTAGGCTTCAACGGCCTCTTCCTAGCCTGATAGACAATAGGTTGCCCATCACAAAGAGAAAGAGTAACCCACTTCTTATGACAGTCTACAACGGCTCGATATCTCAACAACCCATCCATACCGAGTATCACGCTATACTATCCCATCGGCAACATAATCAAATCAGCAAGAAGCTTCTTATCACTAACCACAACCTAACAAGACTTACACATACTAGACGCATCGGCTACTCCTGCCAAAGGTGTACCCAATGTCAATACATAATCCAAATCAGAAAATTCTAATCCCAAAAGTTGAGCAAACAATAAGGATATAAATATGAGATGCACTAATATCAAACAAAACATATGCTCAAGAGTGTGAAAGAAGGATCATATTGTTAACAACACCTCGGCTAGTGTGATCCTGAGTGTCGTCTGCCCAAGTAAAAGCATAAGCTTGGCCAGTCACCTTTCTTTTCCCCCTTGTTGCTTCTTCCATGGATCAGACGGCTACTACTGGATCCTGGATCACTACTGCCATATTTGTGCCCACCCTGACTCCTTGAGGCCTGAGTCATAAAACTCTGAGTAAAACCCTGGGTGTGGTATTGATGCTGATAAGGCTAATAAGAAGTAAAAGTCTTCGAAACACCCTATGACTATTGCGGTCTTGCTTGAGTGTTCTGATAAGAAACAGAACCGGACTAGCTCCTTAGTGGTCCCCTTAGAGAAAGAGGAGATTTCTGTAGACAATTGGGACACTCCTTCTTCCGATGACCTTACTGGCAACAAATAAAACATCCTCCATATAGACTGTCTCTACCTTCCCCTGAAGAATCACTGTTGTTTAAGATCCCACTGTTTGGAGTGCCTTGGGCTGACCACTGCCCCTAGTTCGTTCTGGTGACTTTCTTATCATTACCTCTCTGGTGGTTCCTTCTGGAATTCAATCCTTCTTCGATGGCCTCTGCCTGCTGGGTAGCCACTACAATCTCAGGAAGAGTATGAAAAGTTTGAGTACCAATTCTGTTGAAAATGTTCTGATTCAGACGACTCCTAAACTTGGCAGCTCGTACTTCTCACTCGTACCCGGTCTAAGAGCAACACTTGTCAATTCAGTGAATTATATCAGGTACTCATTTACCATTCTATTACCTTAAATAAACGTCTCAAACCGGTTCACCACTTCATCTTGTTGATCCTCATTGGCATACTGGGCCTTGAAAATTCGTTCAAAGTCTTTCCAAGTCAGACCCACTACATCTTGCATCCGTTCCACTATTTCCCACCAGTGAATGACACTCCCCGTCAAAGTGTAATAGCAAACATAGCCCAAAACTCAACCGGAGTACTAAGAGCTTGAAAGTACCTCTCCATCTCACACAACTAAGCAATTGCAGTGAGAGCTCCTAGCCTACCATCAAACTGCCCTAGCTGGAGATGCATGAACAGTTGAAGATGATCAGACTGATCCAATTGGCATTCCCTTAGAGATAAAGACGAATAGCCTGGATTGTTCATCTGGGTAAATGCCTGCTGCATTGCCTTAATCAGATCAGTGAAATTCGGACGAGGAGGTTTGACACCTGGTTGGTGCCTTGAAACTCTTCTTAGAGGCATCCTTAAAAGTTTGAAACAATATGCCAAATTGTTAATACGATAATAATGAATGCTTGTCATAAAATCAACTTCAATCTAGTTTAATAGTGATACGTCTGAGCTGTTAAAATCAAAGCTCTGATACCATAATTTTTGTCACAACCCAAAATCCAGACTAGTGGCAGAAAGAGAATTTACAAGGATGAGAAATTCCTTGATTTATTTAAAAACGTCTAAAAGTTTTAGTTTTATAAAACAAATTTTAGATAAAATATTTAGGATTCCATCCCGTGAACCTCTCCTACAGTTCATATGCACTATTAAACATAGATCAAATAAATACCAAAAAGACATAAATCAAATATATGTTCAAACATCATCATCATCCACGTCAGAACAAACATCAGAATGACAGAAAGCGAAATTAATCGTACTATAGTTTTTCAATAAAATAAGTATATTAGGTTTTTTTATAGAAAACATACAGCACAACAGCTTTATTTTTGATATACCCAAAATAACCTGCACTTAGAAAATCCCCAGAGCAATGTAGTATATATATATATATATCATACTATCGCAGTCCATCATATATATTCAAGAAAATCAAAAACTATATTTGTTTTCATATGTTGCAGAAATTAAGTTTTATTCAAAAATAGTATAAAACGAAGGTAACTAAATCCCTACCTCATAAGAATAGCGATACTACGCTATTGAATCCTCAAGGCATCGTTGATGATCATCTGGAGGGTCAGGAGCTAATTCCAAGCCCTCGATCGTCCTCTTGCGAAAAATCAACTTCTTAACGGAGCTTTAATTCCATAAACAGACATTTTTATTGAATTCCTAGCACCTAAAATTGCTAGGTTAGATATATAACTTGTCTAATTCAGGTCCAGGCCCACACTAGACCAGTGGCATGCAGATTGAGGTAAATCTTAGCCGTTCGATTTTAATTTTCGTACCGATCACCAAACATAGACAATATATATATATTAAACTTCTCCATTTTCTAAGTAAAATCTAAAAATGACAACAAAAAGACGATCTAATGACTGGATCAAAAAGTCAACTCAAGCTCAAAATATTCCAAAATGGCAACTTTTGATTCGGGCAGTATAGGGTTAAGATATATACCTTGAGCTTCCTCTCGACGAGACGAATCCAACGAGCCTGGTTAGAGGCCAAATGGTGGCCGAAATCGTCACCGACGACAAAAAATTCAAAATGGCCCATTTCATCTTCTCTGACAACGGCGGCTTCTTCGGTGGTGGCAGCTAGTCAGCATCAGCTTGGCGTGGCATGGGGAAGCTCTACGGGTGGGCAGGTCGGGCACATGACGGCGGGAGGCGGTGCGGCCTTCTTCTTCCCCTTTAGTCTAGTGAGCGAGAACGAGAGAGAGAATCGGGTGAGGAAGATAGAGAGAGTGACTGGGAAAAAAGATCCCACATGAGTGGGAATATATGGGACTGTGCAGATTTTTAAAAATTTGCACTATAGTCCCCGGTTCTCCAACTCTATCAATTAAATTCTCAAAATTAATTGCAATTTAGTCATTCTGTACAAAATTTTTGTAAATTAATTCACCCAACATAATACCCGAAAATTGGTAAAATATCCAAATTACTCTCCCAAAAATTTGGGTTTTTTACGCTTCTTGTCAATGGTGTCACAAATTTCATGAGGTAATTCTCATATTCGATTTTGAGGTGAATCTTATTGATGATTGTGTATATCATAAGTTCAATAGGAGTAAGTTTATCTTTCTGGTGCTTTAAATTGATGATATACTACTAACACATTATTTTATAGGCTTATTATACGACATCAAGAGATTTCTTTTGAAGAATTTTGAAATAAAAGATATTGGAGTCGCCTATTTTATATTGGGAATACAGTACACTGAGATCGTTCTCGGGGTATTCTCGGGTTATCATAAAAGAATTATATTAAGAGAATGCTCAGTAGGTTTGGTATGGATAAGTATACACCAACAGACACTCTGGTGTCTAAGGGAGATAAATTTAGCTTCATTCAAGGCTCTAAGAATGATGTTGATAAAGAAGTCATGCGACAGTTTCCTTATGCTTTGACTGTAAGGACTCTGATGTATGCTCAAGTATGTATGCATTCGGATCTTGCGTTCATAGTTGGCATATTGGGCAGAATATATGAGTAACTCTAGAGTGAATCATTAGAAGGAAACAAAGAGGGTTATAAGGTATTTACAGAGAACAAAGGAATACATGCTCACTTATCAAAGATCAGAAATTTTGGAGATCATTGGGTACTCCGACTCTTATTTTACAGGATATCTAGATAAGAAAAGATCCACATCGAACTATATCTATCTTTTAGACGGAGGAGCTATTTTCTAGAATAGTATGAAGTAGACACTCATAGCTACTTCAACTATAAAAGCAGAATTCATAGCTTGTTATGAAGCATCCAATCATGGAATATGACTACGAAACTTTGTCATCGGGTTGCATATTGTAAATGACATTGAAAGGCCATTAAATATTTCTTGTAACAATAACATGACAATTTTATATTCCAATAGTAACAAGAGCTCATCGAAGTCAAAATACATTAATATTAAGTTCTTAGTTGTGAGAGAAAGAATTCATAGTCATTTAGTATCAATTGAGCTCATCGATATAAACTCTATGATAGTGGATCTGCTCACCAAAGGCTTACCACCTAAAGTCTTTCACGAGCATACTATTCGTATAGGTCTTGTATTTTTGAATGGTGTACAATTTTAGTGAGAGTTTTTAATTTGTTTAGATATTTATTGTGTGACACTTGTTTATATTTTGTATACTACAAAATTTTGATTGATGATGGTTTTCATTATAGACTCTGCTAAATTTTAATATATGATGTATTTCATATTTTCTTGCTTTCATACTGTGATTTAACATTAAAGTTTGCAGTAATACACTAAAAAGGAAAGATTAAGGTCAATCTCAATAAAATTTTGGATGGACCAGTTAAATATAGACACGATAAATCACATTATGTGTAATTTTTATGTCATATTTCATATTCGATTTATGTCTTTCAGTTGTATTAGTATAGTGATCATTGAAGGTTCTAATTGTCATCCAAATAAGTGTAACAATGAGCACTTTGGTTTCGTTCTGATACATATGATGGACGGAATTGTAACTTCGAAGATATTCAGGAATAATATAGTATATTCTTAGTCATATTTCAGCTTTGCAATATAATTGTGTTTGGTATATATGTGACTCACATGGGAAATTGTTAGGCAATTCTATTTTCTATGTTGGGCCATATATTTTAAACAATTATATTGGGTCAAATTATTCTTAAACAGACCCAATAAGTGAATTAATAAGGTTAGCTTAAGATATCTAATTGGATATAAATGCCAATATAGATACCCTGTTAGTCACCTAGTTGAGTGTGATGGATACCAAATAAGGGACTATTTAAAGAGAATATTAATGTCATGGCCCCTACCACCTTTTTATATACGCTCATTCTCTTTGTGACCTGACATCAGTTACAGAGAATTCTATCTGAACATTTTAGAGATTAGGTTGTATGGAAGACTAAACTTTCTGACAATCATAGTCACTTTCTAACACTTTCACTTTCAGTTCATCGTTCAGATTATAACCATCTACCTTAAACTCAGGTATACTTAATGAATCTCTACCTATCAGTCTTGCATGAATGTTTTAAGATTTGTGTTTAGTATTTGCAATCCCACATTCATCCTAATATCGATACGATGAGCTGCTTGCTCTAATGCTTTATAAACTTGTTCATTTTGAAGCTCCATTTTAGGTAAAGGCATAGTTTTTTTAATGCATAGTCCATTTAAGTGATACTTGACTACGAGGATAAAAATGGCTTCGGATAAAATTCCTCTCGCACTTATTCAATTGAACAGTTTAGTTTATCACTATCAAAACTAGGACTTTTAGGCGCTTTGAAATAGTATTCCTCTCCAATTTCTCAAAAAACTAAGATGTTCTTCGTTCTTCATCTAGTCGATGAAACGGTAGCTAGCTTAAGGTAACCGAAAAGAATTTTTTTTTTTTTGGTTGGCATATATTTTTTTTAGGGTAAATTTACTCCTCTCTATTTAATAGACATTAAATCGTCTGAAATTATGGACGAAATAGATAAACGACAAGCATCTAACCAATGCATATCACCAAAATAAGAAAAAGCCATACTAGCTAGTTTGTGGGCCAATTTATTCCTATTTCAGGTATTAAACTGATACGAAACACAACTAACAAGAGTGACAAAAGACCTGACATCAGCATAAACACAACCAAAGGAGCTCACAAGGGAGCTAGAATTAAGGCTTTGCAAAACACGAAGGCCACCATACTCCACAACCGAAATCTTCACACCCCACTCACGGTGTTTTTAACTACATAATTTTCGCTATCTCTATCAGTTAGTAATGAGAGATTAGTCATAATCAGAATTACAATCAATCCAACTGAGTATTTAGGACTCGAATATGAGTCTGACTCTGAATATCTGTTCTTTAATTTTTTTCATTTCATTTCCAAACGACTTTGTCTTCGGAACCAATAGGTCTATTTGGCATTTTCTTCAAATTTTAGTTCTTTTATAAGACACGTCACATCTAGCAACTTGTTGAAAAAGATAATGAAAATCTATAAATCTATATATTATCCATAAAAATTGTCACGTTTCTCATGTTTCATAAACTATCCTTTTTTCTTTTCTTTTTCCTTTCTATAATTATTTTCAGCACTACAAAGTTGGCTTGACGTGGCTTTCTAGTATAATATAAAATCTATCTGAAATGGAACTTGACCAAAGGCTAAACTGGGATCAGGAAGAAAAAAAAAAAAGGGAAAAAATGGTGTTGACCAGCTCAGATGAAGCTGCTCCTGCAGCCACATTCAAGGCTGAATATGATAGAGCAACTGAACTAAAAGCTTTTGACGAGACAAAGGCCGGCGTTAAAGGTCTCGTCGATGCCGGGATTACTGAGATACCTCGTATCTTTCATAAGTCCATATCTGATAGTTTTACTCAGATTAACCCTGTTTCCGGAGATGCCCAGTTGAGTATTCCGATTATAGACCTCGGATGCCTTACTGGAGATTCATTTGATCGAAAGGAAATCGTTGACAGAGTACGAGAAGCATCCGAGAACTGGGGCTTCTTCCAAATTGTCAACCATGGAATCCCAGAGAGTGTCATGGAGGAGATGAAAGATGGAGTTCGTCGATTTTACGAGCAGGAAACCGAGGTGAAGAAAGCCTTTTATTCCCGAGATTTGACCAAGCCACTGTTCTATAACACCAACAATAATCTGTATAGCTCTCCATCGGCGGATTGGAGGGATACGTTCACTTGTCAGATGGCTCCTGTTTCTCCAAAACCAGAAGACTTGCCCCTTGTTTGCAGGTATTTCACAGATCTATATAGCAAACTTCATTTTAGTTTACAATTTTCAGAATAAGTTCATGTCTAATTTATAAATGTAGCTCAGTTATTAGCTTATTGTTGTCCTGCTACTTTATGAATCTGTAATACCCTTTAACACCGATAGATGGGTATGAGAGTTGATTACTCAGTGCTTAATTTTCTCTTTTTTTTTTTTTTTTGAGGAAATAATTTTCTCTTTTCGAAGAGTACTAGTAGTACTAATTAAGATAAAAATGAAGCGTGACAGTCAATATTGTTTGTTTTCCCTACTTGAAGAGACATACTTATGGAATACTCGAAGCAAGTAATGAAACTAGGAATTTTGATGTTTGAGTTGATTTCTGAGGCTCTGGGGCTGAATCCGAATCACTTGTACGACATGGATTGCGCAGAGGGACTAAACATTATGTGCCATTACTATCCGCCGTGCCCGCAGCCAGAACTAACCATGGGAGTAAGCAAGCACGGCGACATTGACTTCCTAACTGTGCTTCTTCAAGATGACATTGGTGGTCTCCAAGTTCTAATCGACAATAAGTGGATCGACGTATCCCCTCTACCTGGAGCTCTAGTGATAAACATTGGAGATCTTCTTCAGGCATGTACTTCATTTACCTGATTTTTGTGTCTTCTTCACTCTTATGTGTTTGTTAATTGCTCTGTTTTGCCTCTTTTATCAAGTTTTAAATGCTAAAGAGTGTTTAACTTTCTCAACCCGAACTGCTGGAAACATAACAGACTTCAACTGTCTAGGATTAGATTTCTGTTTAGCACTCTGATGAAAAGAGTTCCGTGAATCTTGCTTTTGACAGCCTTGTCACAAATTATTGCATCCGAAACTTCTATTAGTCTAGAGCCTGTATCGAGAAAAATATTCCACTGGAATTTCACACCGAAGAATGACTGATGATCTTGTTATTACAAATTTGATGTTGTAGAACTTTGCCTAGTCCTAGAAGTGGTCCTAATCTGTGACTTTATGTACTACTATATTTTCTTTCCTTACCAATAGTTCTCGAATTAGGTGTCATATTTTCTTTGTACTTCACTGTCTTCAGCTCATATCAAATGACAAATTTAAAAGTGTCGAGCATAGAGTTCTGGCGAGCCATGTGGGTCCCAGAGTGTCCATTGCAAGCTTCTTCTGCACAGGTGTAATGGCGACCTCAAAATTGTATGGACCCATCAAGGAGTTGTCATCGGATAATAATCCACCCAAGTATAGAGAAACCACAGTCAGAGACTATATTGTTTATTTCAGTACAAAGGGCCTTGATGGGACTTCACCCTTGTATCATTTCAAGCTCAACAAAACAGAATGATGAAGGTTGAGACTCAAGTGTTACAAAGATGGCTTTTACAATTCATGCTTTGGTGTAGAAACTAGTAATCATAGTAATATTATTCTATACTTGAAAATGTTTCGAGTGTTATCATGAATCTAAGAAGCCAGTACTATAGTATTGGATAAGATATTATGAACTTGGATCGCAACCGAAAAGATATGAGCGGATAATCCATAAAACCACCCTTGCTACCTTGGTCTGTATGCAGAATATTTACGATTTGAACTGATGTAGTATGAATTACAACTTTCCTTCCTATGCAAAAACATGTGGTTATATATATATATAACTAGCTACTAAGTATCTAAAAGAAATTGAAAAAAAATGTTCTGCTTAGCTCTTATTGGCTATTTGTTTCTGTAACTAAATACATGCTATCTTTATTAGTTCATAATGACAAACAGGGGAGGAAAGAGGGCGGCACTTAGTTTGTCCTTTTTTTTCGTAATTATATGTAAAATTAAAAAGAAATTTTCTATTTTGCTCCTCTTAATATTTATTTTTACAACTTTGTCCCAACTATGAGATGTAAATTGTCACATTCACTCACAAACTTAGAAATTTTGAATCACTTGAATTTCTACTTTCCTTTCCCATTTAATTTTCTAAATAAAAAATGTGAAAAAAGTGGAATTTAGAAAGCCTTCCTTTTAAACACTTAGCCTTCCTTTTAAACACCTACTCCAAATCTTCTTTCTTTTATGAAAAAAAAAAAAGTTTTGTTAAATGAATTCTTCAAGACACATTCTCCTTTATTTTCATTTTGAATACCATTAATATCAGGTTTAGATACGTTTTGTGTCCTATTGGGAATTTCTTTATTGCAATTGTTGCTGATATTAAGAATTTTCTTTCTCTTATGGGCAACTGCTCTTGTAGCTTCTTTCCTTGATTTGGGAATATGGTTGTTCATTCTCCTGCTAATTAATTTTTGTTAGAAGATTATCCGGTTCTATTCTGGTCATATTTAAGAAGGCTTCCAATCTTTTACATTCCAAGAAAAAAAAAATTATTGCCAATATTTAAAAAAAAATTGCCTTTTGTTGCACTAGAAAAACAAAAATTGTCTACCACTACTGCTGATTAGTTATAATCAAGATCGCAATATCAAACCAATTACTGCATAATCAGGACTTAAATATGAGTCGTACATTGAATGTTTGTTTCTATGATTTATTTATTCTTTTCCAAAGAACTATGTCTTTTGGAACCAATAGGTCGTACGCTTCATGTTAAGCCTTATTAACTTATCTTTTGGAAAAAAAAAAAAAAAATCTTTTTTGTGTTTCGTTACAACCGAAGAATATACTATTTAGAAGCCATATGCATGAATCTGACTACTAAGTCATAACTTAGAAAACACAGACCATCCCTCTTGAAATTTAATAATGAATCTCACATCTACCAACTTCTTGAAATATTAACCCTGCCATGTTCTTCAAATTTTCTTTTAACTTTTTTCCATTTTTGTCGTTTTTTGCTACGAAGTTGAGCTGGCCTTTCTAGTATAGCATCTATCCGTACTAGCTAGAACTTGATCAAAGACGAGATTAGGATAAAGGAAGTGGTTATTGTGACTAGCTTAGATAACGAAGCTGCTCCTGTAGCCACGTTCAAGGCTGAATATGATAGAGCAACTGAACTAAAATCTTCCGATGAGACAAAGGCCGGCGTTAAAGGACTTGCCAATGCCCAGATTATTACTCGTGTTTTCTATAGTTTAACACCTGATAATTATACATCAGTTTTCGGAGATGCCCAGTTGAGTATTGCGCACTTCATAGACCTTGGAGGCCTTACCGGAGATTCATTTCGTCCAAAGGAAATCGTTGACATAGTACGAGAAGCATCCGAGATCTGGGGTTTCTTCCAAATTGTCAATCATGCCACGAACTCATATTGCATCTGACACAAACATTCGACTGGATTTTATAGGAGAAAAATCCACGTAAATTTCCTATTTTTTAAAAGAATGACCGGCTCTCTTATCGTGTTCTAATACGGCACAAAGTTTGCTTTACAAACTTTACATTGTATAGTTCTATTGCATAGTGATAGATGTGTTCTTCTATATCTGTCACTTTATATATACAACGAGTTTCTATCTTTATCAGTAGTTTCCAAGTTGTGCATCTTCTTTTGTTCTTCATTTTTTTTCGGGCTTACATAATTAAAATGACAAAGTTATCAAAAGTTTTGAGCACAGGGTTTTGGAATTGGCGAGCCATTTGGGTTCCCAGAATATCTACTGCAAAGCTTCTTATGCACAGGTGTATTGCCAATTACCTCAAAACTGTACGGACCTATCAAGGAGTTGTTATCTGAAAATAATCCTTCCAAGTATACAGACACCACAGTGAGGAACATATTGCTTATTTTAGTACAAAAGGCCTTGATGGAAATTTGGACTTGGGATCATTTTAAGCTCGCGAATACGGAATCATGAAGATTGAAACTTAGACTTACAAATGATTTCTACACTTTTTTGCTAGAATTTTTTTTTTTTTAAGCTAAAAACGATTTCAAAACTAATGCTATGCTTACTAATCCTAATGGACCATAACGAGAATGGGAATAAGAGAACTGTTACTCTTTTCTTTCCATTCACAGATACAAATTTTGATTTATCCATATCACATACTTATTAAAATTAGGCACAGATAACTTAAAATTTGATTCATTCTTATTCCTCTTCAAACTGTTTCCGTTCATGATTTATTTCATTATGCATTCGTAAATATGTCCTAAATGATATGACGTAGAAATTATCAGATGCATGGAGCTTAGTTCTCCTAATAAAAATTACCTTGGACAAAGTATTTTATATATATATATATATATGCTAACCACACACGGATCGATCTTTACGATTTTACATGTATTTTGATTTCCTTAATTTTTTTCTCTTTATAAAAAATGTTAGGGTGCCGAGTTTAGGTAATTGAGATTAGAAGATTTTACAAAGTCTTGAGAGACGTAATATGTGAGATTTCTTGTAATTTTTCTTGTTCAGCAAGTGAAAACCTAGAGTAATTGAAAATGAACGTAACTTTCGCATTAAAAATGAATCACGATAAACCTTGTTTGTATTTGCTTGTTTTCAGTTTTCTTTATAAGAATTAAGCACATTTATACCCATAACAAAAAACTAGTAATGTCTTGGGTCTAATCCTATTTTGGTATATCCAGCTCTGTGAATAAAATATAGTGAACTTGGATAATCCTTCGAGCCACTAACTTTTTTTTCACTGCAACAAAAATTCTAATACGTAGCATTTGAAAAATGTAATTTTTATATATTTTTAGTAATATTTATGAAATTAGTGATATTTGTTACAAATGTAAAAAATACTCGTGTGACTAAAACCTTAGTGCAATTTGAAGTGTCACTAAATAATCCTTTTTAGTAGTATTTATAAAATGTTATTAAATTATATACGTGAAACTTTCAAATGTTATTAAATTATTTTAAATAATAAATAAAATATTTTTAAAATGTAAAAGAAGGTGGAATTTTCAAAATATTACTAAACACATTAATGACATTTGAAAAAATGTCACTATTCTAGTCACCACACAAAATCTATTATTAGTTACAAAAATTTAGTAGCTATTTTTTTTTCCAGTATCATAATATTTTACAATAAGAATTTATTCTTATTTTCTTTAATCGATAATAAAAAAAACTATTACCAAGATTTGGTTGCTATTTATTAAATACATGTATATAGCATATTTTATCGAATTAATTTTCCTGGCTTTGTAAATTTTTTTTATCTTTCTCTGGAAATAGAGAAAAGATTTCAACGTAATATTGACCATCAAAATAGAAAAAATAAATTATAAAATATTTCTTACTTTAATAATTTAGTTTACACGAATTCAAAATTACGAAAAATTGTATAAAATTTAAGGCTATAGAAAAAAAAAAAAAAAGATCATTGGCAAAAATTAAGAGGCTAAAAAAAAAGATCATCTGAAAAAATTGTTAATTGAGCTCTTGATATTGTTTTGATAGTTCAATGTACTCATCTCATGTATATCTCATCNTTTTTTTTCCCTTATTCTCTTATTTTCTACTTCCAATGGACTGTTTTTTCTCTAGAAATGAATGATGTTGTCACGATTGAAAATCCAAGGCCATGATTTTTAATAAATTTAAGTGAAAACAGTGATAAACAGAAATTTTTAAAATTTTCAAAAAAAATTGAGTACTTAAAATTTAAGTTTTAGTCCTCAAGAGTAAGTAAATTTTAATATTGGACTTAAGTAAATTTTAATATTGGACTAACTCGAGAAATTATAACATTATCTACTAGTTTTAAATTTCTAAAGTATTTTTAATTTTAAATTTAGAGAAATGATACATAAAATTTTAGAAACTTTTTATTTAAATCATTAAGTTTAATGAAAGTGTTCAATTTAAAACCATAGGCCCATAGTTAAAATAATTTTCATAAAATTATTTCTATGTCTAAGTACTCGATTAAATATCGAAATCATCCTCATACATCAACTTAATAAATATACTACTAATGGCTAAATAAATTTGACTTAGAAAAGAAGAAAATGATACAGAGTACGAACCAATCAATGAAGAGAACTGGAAGTGCAAGCATATATCAACCATACTGCCAAGCCACACGAATATTTATCACAAAATAATTTGATACCCGAAAGGGGAAGGAAGTAGAGGGTGAGCACGTGAATGCTCAGTAGAAAACTCAATTACCTTTTTGGGAAAAACTTTTTTCGTAATTCTCAATACAAGTACATGGTTAGTAGTTCTGGAAAACATTTTAATAAATATGGAGCAGTCGAAACATACATAGAAAATCTTTACAGAAAATCATGCTCAAACCAAAATCAGATAGAAAACCATAATAAAACAAGCATAGTGCACATCACATAAATCAAACACATCACATGAGTTCTCATCCTTTTATCACAACTAGTGCTCTCTGCCTGACATCTATCTCTGAAAACCGGAGGGATACCCATGTGTCAACTCCTACTGAACTGGAGGGGCCACGAATGCCTACGCCTTCCGAATGGAGATAGTCAGAAAATAAACCTCGCGCGGGTTTACGGGCTCTCACCGAAGGCGGGTGTACTAGTCTGCCTACTATAATACCGTGATGTCTAAGATGACTCTCATACATCATCATATGAAATGTGCAATATATAGAGTCTCAAACAACCATGCAATAGTTTAACATTTTAGACATGCTCTGATTTTTTATCAAAATCCATTTTGTACTTTAAAATCCAAAAGTACAGTTTTTATGGTTTTACCGAATTCTAAGTATACAAACTTGTATAAAATTATATTTAAAAATATCTAGAACAGTACACAATATTTCACAAATTCATAGTTCATTAAAATTACTATTCAAATAATTCAATTTAATAAAATCACGAAATTTCATTTTTTAGAATAAATTCTAATTTTAATGTAAATAATAGAAAATAAGGAAATTGAATCTCCTACCTCCATTGAGTATTCAAATAGTGCTACGGAGTTATGGAGAAAGTTTGGTGTCATTCGAGTATCGTTTGGAAGATCAGACATCGTTTTAGAGCCTTTGATCGATATGTTTGAAAACTCGATTTTCAATTGGAGCTTCAGATCGTTAAACGGATTTTACCACTGAATTCAGCTCATCCAAAAATACTAGGTTAGACATATAATTCAACTGATTTAGGCTCGGGCCGAACCCGGGCCCACGGCATGCAAAATGAGACGATCTAAGCCGTTAGATTTAGATTTTTTTGCCCACCTCCAAATATAGACAATATATATATCAAAATTTTTGTTTTCACGAGTACATCACAAATATGAGGTTTAGTTTACGATCTAACGGTCGGATGGAAAAATTTAAATATAAAACAAAAATAGCAATTAACAAAAATGGCAAAATTCAATCCGAGCAATATTGAGTCAAGATATATATACCATGTTGAAGATCGTGATGAGACAAGTCAAACCCGACCGATTTCATGGCGAAACGTCGCCGGAATCGGCGCCGGCGAGCTTCAGAAGCCGCAATTTTTTTCGACTATTTCCGGTGAACGGCGAGCTTTCAGGCGGCAGGACCTGCGGCGCGGTGATCGTCCGGAACTGGGCTCTCTTCGTTGGCCGGTAGTGATCCTTGTCGGAGCAACACCAGAAATCGGCGTTTTTGGCCAGTAAATCGCGGGAGAGGAGAGAGAAGGAGCTGAGGGAGAAATATGCAGGCCACGTGTCTGCTCTTAAATGGGTAGTGCAATTTTTTAAAAAAATTACACATAAGTCCCTGATTTTTAAATTTTATTTTAAAATAGTCTTTCAATTTTTCAAATTAGTCCCTATATCAAAATCTCTTTCAAATTAACCCAAAATTTGAATTTTTAATTAAATTTATATATATATATATTTTCAAAAGACTAAAATACCCTTCCAAAATTTAAGGGGTTTTACAAATGTGATTTGGGTTAAATCAATAACCTGACAGATAATTAAAAAAAAAAAACGTTAACAACACTGATAAAATCAAAACAAATCAAGAAACATGAAATATAAGTCTGAAGATGAATCATAATGTTACACTAACACTAGAAAAGAAAGAAGATGAACGCCTGAAAAAGAAGATAAAACGAAATAGTTAGAGCTACACTGAATCCAAAGATAATCATTAGTTAGTCGAATGGTGAAGGCACATTTCTAGCTAGATGAGAAAGAATATAAATTAGAGGTGGATAAGATAGTTTTCGTTTTAAATTTGTTTCAATTTGGCGGTAGAAAATTTAGGGCTTCTAAAAAATTTAAAATTTAAATTATTTTGAAAGTTATATTAAATTGAAATTATTGACTATTAGCCTTTATTAAAAAAGGTTTAAATTTTATAAGAATTTATTATTTTAATTACTTAACTTAACAATCTTTTATATGACATTACCTACAAAAATCTAATTTATAAAAAAATTCCTAATACTTGTGAACTAGTTCTGAGATTACCTTTTTATGGGGTTTTTTTTTTTCGTCAATAGTAGTTTATTCTTAAGATAGTTTACTAAATAGGAATTCACTTCTACATACAAAACTAATTTAGAACTTCTACGTACTAATGTTATTTTACTAAAAAAAATTATTAATTTTTATATTAATTCGTATGTCTTTCAATAATATTAGGAATAACTTTTTTCTTTTATAAAATTGAATACGTAATTGGCACAACCTTTTAGATACAACGTACTTGGTACTTGTATTTAAAAAATCTAACAAAAAATGAGTAAATAAAAAAAAATTAAAAAAAGAGAATTTTAACGAGTACGATATTCCCCTTTTTCCTTATTATCTTTAAGTTAAGTTTAAATTAATTCTTTTCATTTCCGAAAATTATAAGTTGTATCTGAATAAGTTGCATTTTTTGAATATACTAAATCTAAATTTAGGGACATTTCTAAAATACTATTGATTTAAAATGTTAATGACATTTGAAAAGGGTCACTAAAGATAAATTTTAGTGACATTTTGAAAATGTTACTAATCTAAATTTTAAAAAGATGTAAATAGTAGATCATAATATCTTTATGAATTAATGACACTTTTCAACAAATGCCCCTAATTATTATTATTGTGACATTTTTAAGGCTAATGCCAGTAAAGAAAATATCACTTATTCATGTTTTTGTTGTAGTGTTTTTTGGTTGCTTGGCAACAAAACATTATGGTGTGATAATCTATGTAACCACCCTTCTTACCTTTGTTTTTTTTTTTTAACCACCCTTCTTACCTTTGTTTTTTTTTTTTTTTTTTCTCGAAATCAAACCACCCTTGTTACCTTGGTCTTTAACATATGCTTAATATGTATGATGTGGACTAATGTCTTATGACTCAGAATTCTGTCTTACGCAGAATTGTGTTGTTGTAATAGTCCTAGTGTTTCTTTCCTTCCATAAAGTTAGATGTGAATCTAATTTGAGATCATCGAGAGATGGCTTTTCGGGCTCTAAATTTTAAAAATTGGAAAACAAAAAAATTGTTCATTCTTTGTTCTTCATGTAGTCGGTGGAACGCCCTTAAAGAAATAGAAAAGAAACATCTGTTCTGCTTACTCATTATTCGCCCATGTTTTTTAATACATGCTCTCTTCATTAATAGTTTATTAACAACAAGCGAATAGAGGAAGGGAGAGGGCACTCAATTACTTATTTGTTTATCTATTTTTTGTAATTTATAAGTAAAATGAATATTTCTTTCTCTATTTTGCCCTATTAAGATTTATGCCACCAACTAAGTTCACCATACCCACAACCTTACAATATTTCTCACTAAAGGACAATAAACTCCAAAAAACAACACAAGATCTAAACCTCACGATAAGCAATATATAAATTAGGTTACTAAAGGATCATAGAGATCAAAAATTCTTTTTGACTTAAAAAGCAACAAGAGTTTTCTACTGTCATCGTTCCGAGGTATAACACCAATATCAATAGAGTTTATCTGTGTGAGCAATGCAACATTTATGTTGAAATTCTAAGAAAAACCACAGATTTCTAAAGATTTTTTCGCCAACATAGTTATGCTATCTTTATTCGCTAATAATGGCAAATTCGTTATAATTAGATCTGCAGTTTGTCCAACTCTACAAACATTTAGGTCTTAAATATAAGTCGCACACTAAATGTTTGTTATTTGATTTGTTTATTATTTTCCAATTTAATAAGAACTTTGTCTTTGGAACCAATAATTCACTTGCTTTTACAATTATTTCTTTCTTTTTTTTTTTCGGTTTGTAAGTAGTACAATTGCTTTGAGACTTACACTTACACACACATATATACATATATATATATATATATATATATATATATGTTTATACACATATGGAGCACCAATTANTTAATAGATAGATCCGTAAATGAACAAGAATACATTTTTCTCAATCCGATTTCATCGGGATAGCAAGAACACCCAAGGAAGATGAATCTTAGGTGCCAACGAATTATCTCTCTCTCTCTCTCTCTCTCTCTCTCTCTCTCTCTCTATATATATATATATAAAATTTTGGTGTGGTTCGTTAAAAACGAAGAACTCTGTTTGTTTTATAAGCCATGCATGCATCTCACTAAAGTGAGAAAACACAAAGCATCTTTCTTGAAATTTTAATGTTTTCTTTATAAAGCATCTCACATCTACCAAGTTCTTGATAAAGATGATGACATATATGTATCTATAAATTCTATAACCACTGTCACTTTCTTCAAATTGGATAAACCTTTTTTTTTTTTTTGGGTCATTATCTGCTCTGCAAACTTGATCTGTATGTATCTATATATCATGTTGTGGCAAAATTACTAATATGAAAAAATTTAATGTTCAGTAAAATGAAATAAACACGGATAAATGAGAGACAGAGATTTAACGTGGTGCAACTATAATAGCCTGTCTACGACTATATGAAAGAAGAATATTACAAAAACTACCGACAGATTCCAATGAGAACCCCAAAGCCCAATAACATCCCAAGAACACTCTGATCATCCGCATCCCTCGTACAACCCAATCACATTTCTCTCACAAAAGATAGGAAGAGGAACTCCTTGTATTGCTTGGAGAGTTTGTGTGCTACGGGTAGTTGAGGAGGAGGCTATTTATAGCCACTAAACATTCTAAGTCACTAGCAACATATCTATGTTAAAACTTGAACATCAAAGGCTGAGTTGGGATCAAGAAAGATCAGGAAAGAAAATGGTGGCGACCAGCTTAAAAGAAGATGCTCCTGCAGTCATATTGAAGGTTGACAACTATGATAGAGCAACCGAACTAAAAGCTTTTGACGAGACAAAGGCCGGCGTCAAAGGACTCGTTGATGCAGGGATTACTGAGATTCCTCGTATTTTCTATACTTCAACATCTGATAATGACATCGAGAATGGCTCTAGATCTGTTTTCGGAGATGCCAAGTTGCGTGTTCCGGTTATAGACCTCGGAGGCATTACTAAAGATTCATTTCGGCGAAGGGAGATCATTGACAGTGTACGAGAAGCATCCGAGAACGGGGGCGTTTTCCAAGTTATCAACCATGGAATCCCTCAGACTGTTATGGAGGAGATGATAGATGGAGTTCGTCGATTTCACGAGCAAGACACTGAGGTGAAGAAAGCGTTTTATACCCGAGACATCAACAAGCCATTGGTCTATAACACCAACAATAACCTGTATAGCTCTAAATCAGCGGATTGGAGGGATACTTTTCATTGTCGGATGGCTCCTAACCCTCCAAAGCCCGAAGACTTGCCCCTAGTATGCAGGTATTTCACAGATCTGTCTAGCAAACTTTACTAGTTTAGTTTGCAAAAACAAGATTTTATGTACTTGCAGATTAAAAATCATGTCTGGTTTATAAATCTAATCAGGCCATTGTTACCTTGCTAGTTTTATGAATCTGTGTAGCCAAATATTAATATTGAACTCCATTATAGATCTTTCATTATATATATATATAGATCGTACTCTGGTATCATATAGATGGTATATATAAGCTGATTGCTCAGTACTCAAGTGTGACAGTCAAAATATTTGTTTCTTTTTACCTGAAGAGACATACTCACGGAGTACTCGAAGCAAGTAATGAAACTAGGAATATTGCTGTTCGAGTTGATGTCTGAGGCTCTTGGGCTGAATCCGAATCACTTGTACGACATGAATTGCGCAGAGGGACTAAACGTTTTATGCCATTACTATCCGCCATGCCCGCAGCCACAACTGACTATGGGGGTAAGTAGGCACGCTGACATTGATTTCCTCACAGTGCTTCTTCAAGATCACATTGGTGGTCTCCAAGTTCTAATCGACAATAAGTGGGTTGACGTATCCCCTCTATCCGGAGCTCTTGTGGTGAACATTGGAGATCTTCTTCAGGCATGTACTTCCTTTACCGGATTCTTGTGCTTGTAATTGTTCTGTTTTTCTTCTTTTAACTAAGTTTTATCTATATCTAGGATTAGCTTCCTATTTCGCACTCTCATATAATAAAAGAGCTTCATGAAATTTGCTTTGTGACATTCTTGTCACAAATGTTTACATAAGAGAGTTCTATTAGTCTAGAGCCCACACCGTGAAAAATCCACTTGAATTTCACATTGAAGTATGACCAACGATCTCAATATTTGCTAACACATCTCAAAGTGTGCATTACAAATTCTGTATGGTAAAACATTGCATAGTCCTAGATGTGGTCTAAACTGTCTTTATATACAAAGAGTTTCTTTCTTTCTTTCTTAATAGTTTCATTTGTGTTCTTCATCTTCTTCGTCAGCTTATATCAAATGATAAATTCAAGAGTGTTGAGCACAGAGTTCTCGTGAGCCGCGTGGGTCCTAGAGTATCCATTGGAAGCTTCTTCACCACAGGTATAATGCCAAACTCTAAACTGTACAGACCCATCAAGGAGTTGTTATCAGAGAATAATCCACCCAAGTATAGGGAAACCACAATGAGGGACTATCTTGCTTATTTCCGTTCAAAGGACCTTGATGGGGCTTTGGCGTTAGATCATTTCAAGCTCGATCAAAACAGATTGAAGGAGATTGAGAGTTGAGACTCAGTGTTACAAATGGCTTCAAACTCTAAATGCTATCGTGTAGAAACTTGTACTTGATTTGTTTTGCAATCATCGTAAACTGGCTTTTCCTGCTCTAACAACCTTCATGTACTCAGTGAAACCCTTGCTAGCTTCTTGGCACGCTACAAATAAAATAAAAATGTTATCCTTAGCTCTTGATTCGCCGTTTGCTTTTCCAAATGGACTAACAGTTTTCAAACTGAATGTCGGTTCATTAGTTTGTTCTTTATTTTCGAAAGTTCTCTCTAGAACTAGTAGGTCTACATATCCATAATAATTTCCACGTTTTTATACTTGGGAGGATTACTCTCTATAACAATTTTCAGTTTTACTATACATATCTTTATTATCCATAACAATTTCCACGTTTTTCAAGCCTTTACAAACTATTCATTATACTATCCATAATAATTTCCACGTTTTTCAACATTTCACAAACTATTCATCAAAGATAGCTCTCTTGAGACTGTTATCTGGAAAAACAATAAAATAGACAAAAATGAATATAGCTTTATTTTAATTGTCAAGATCCAAAACCCGGCTTAGGAGTATAAGGGAATTTCACAAGTAGAAATTCATTATATAGTGATTTTAAAAAAATATTTATAAAAACATAAATTAAGTGTAAATTCTCATAGTTCTGTGATCATTATTTGACATAGATTATTTATAAAATTTTATAAAATAAAACTAGGTATCATCGTTATCTTCACAATTTAGACATACTAATTATATAAATCAAATCCATGATACAGGCCTATAAGTATTGTTACAAGCTAAAATATAAAAAACAGAAGTCTTCTAAATAGTT
Source organism: Parasponia andersonii (assembly GCA_002914805.1). Classification (NCBI taxonomy): domain Eukaryota; kingdom Viridiplantae; phylum Streptophyta; class Magnoliopsida; order Rosales; family Cannabaceae; genus Trema; species Trema andersonii. The sequence goes on along the minus strand of JXTB01000737.1, from coordinate 11,910 downwards.
ACCAATTATTTAAAAGAGTAATTTATTTCTTCTCACTCACTCTGCTCCTAAGTTTTCCAAATCATCCTGAACACCATCTAAGAGGAAAAAAAAAAATAAGCGATGAGTATTCACATGTTCATTAGTAAGAATTCAAGTATCTTTTTGAATGGATGCAATTTCTCAAACCTGCATGGTTAGTACTTTTTAAAATCTATTTATAAACTAAGTTTGCAAATGAAATCAAGATCAAGGATAATCATATATTCAAAACCAAAACCACATAATTGTACATATCATACATCAACCAAAGTATACAAATGAGTTCTCATCATTCGGTCACGACCCTATAATATCTCTATATCAGAGGTACCTAGCATCTTGACACTATCCAAATATATGTCTATAAAACCTACACAGGGGCTTAGGTCTCTCATGTCCACCTAGTGTTGCAACAACTCGCTAGCAATCTAAACTACCACGATGCAATAATAGAACTCAAGTGTGTGATCCTATAGTATGTACAATATTTAATAGGATATGTAATATTCATGCAATAAAAATATAACCAAATAATTTTTTAAAATTCCACTTTGTATTATTCTAAGATTTATTATAACCTGGGTAGCAATCCGATGTGTCATCCATCATCATAATTTTTAAAACAAGAATAAAAATCACACAGTCTAATCCTAGTGTAATCAAATATTTTTCAACAATTTATCAAAGCATCGTATTATTCACTATCATTCATAAATCAATCATAATACAAATTTAAATTAAAATAGATATAAAAGTAGGCGAGATTGAACCTTTATTTCGAGATAATAATTATGCTAAGCTATCAGTACTTGTAGAAATTCCTATTGATTAATTTGATGAACGAAAGGTGTTTCTAGAAATTTCGTTCGCTCACTTTACGAGCGATTTTTCTAACTAAGTTTCAAATGGAAAAACGAACCTCACCAATACGTTATTGGCATCTAAATTAGCTATGTTAGATATATAATTCGACAAATTTAGGTTCGGATTGAAACTCGGCTTTTTAGTATGCAAAACGAGATTATTCTCGAGTCTCGTTTCTCGACCTGATTAAATCTAAATTTAAAGTCAAAACTTCTTTTAAGGTCCAAAATTTTAAATTCAAAAGTTACAAAAATACCATTTTTTGAAATATTTAGAAAAACATCATCTTTTTCAATACAAAAATTTACATATCTTTGGATATCATTTCAACACTAAATAATTATTTGTTTATGATTTAAGCTCCTCTATCACCTGATGTACTTATTTTGGCCTATATAATTATTTCACAAAAGTATTTATAAAAATACCACAATTTAAATTGTAAAATGGTCAAATCGGAAAGTTCTTTACCAATGGTGAGTTGACAGCCACAACCGATCAGGTTTTGTCGATGAGCTCGCATCGAAACTTCACGTGTTTGTGGTATGCAAAGATGACATTGAACGATAGTCCAGTGGCCGAAAGACCGCTAGGTAGGCATGATTGATTGGACGATTGTAGTGTCGATGTCGGGGTGCGGTTACCGTTAGGAGCAGGCGGCGCTTGACTGTCATCATCGGGTGGTGACTGTGGGCTAGCACGTCTGCCTCCTATGGCTGCAGTGTGACGGCTGTGTGGTTGGACAGAGCTTTGGCTCTTTGGGATTCTTTCGGGGACTTGGTAGGCCACGTGTCAGCTTGTTATTACTCGTGTACTGTTTATGAAAATTGTACTTTTATTTGGTTTTTAATGATTCTTTTCACTTACACCCTTCTGTAATTGCATTTTACACCCTGATTTCAAATTTTGTTCACACTTTTACCTGGATGAATCTAGGCTTAGAAATGTCAATATATATTTTAAACACAACGGCTAAAAAAAATACCACCGATGAGTAAAAAAAAAGAATATGGATTGGAAACCTATATATATATATATATTATCTGCAACAATTTCCACGTTTTTCAAGTTTCAGAGACTATTCATTTTTCTTTAAAAAAAAAGGAAACTTGTTCAGAACTACAAAGTTGACTTGATGTGAGTTTCTATTATAATCTACCTATGTTAAAATTAGATCAACTACCTATATTGGGGTAAGAAAAAAAAAAATCAGCGAAGAAGATGGTGGTGACCAGCTCCGATGAAGCTGCTCCTGCAGCCACATTCAAGGCTGAATATGATAGAGCAACTGAACTAAAAGCTTTCGATGAGACAAAGGCCGGTGTTAAAGGACTTGTCGATGCCGGAATATCTGAGATTCCTCGTATTTTCTATAATTCAATACCCGAAGGTTACATCAAAAATAGCTCTGTTGTGGGAGATGCCAAGTTGCTTTTTCCGGTTATAGACCTTGAAGGCCTTACTGGGGATTCATTTCAGCGAAAGGAGATTGTTGACAGAGTACGAGAAGCATCCGAGAACTGGGGCTTCTTCCAAATTGTCAACCATGGAATCCCAGACAGTGTTTTGGAAGAGATGAAAGATGGAGTTCGTCGATTTTACGAGCAAGAAACTGAGGTGAAGAAAGCGTTTTACACCCGAGATTTCACCAAGCCATGGGTCTATAACACCAACAATTTGCTTTATAGTTCTCCATCAGCGAATTGGAGGGATACGTTTACTTGTCGGATGGCTCCTGATCCTCCAAAACCCGAAGATTTGCCCCTGGTATGCAGGTATTTCACAGATCTATCTAGCAAACTCTAGTTTAGTCCACATTTTTCTTTTCCTATAAATCTAGTCTTATAGTTCTGGCTCAATAACAATAAGTCTATTGTTACCCTGCAAGTTTTATGACCCTGTAATACTCAAATATCACTCATCTCCATCTTCACTTAACTTATTTAGCAAGCTAAAACTGGTGTCAAATAGATGATTATATAGATGAGTCGATTGCTTGGTACATAATTTTCAATTTCCAACGAATCTCAGCAATATTTAAGAATTAAATGAAGCGTGACAGTGGAAATATTCGTTTTTCTACTTGATCTGAAGAGACGTACTTATGGAGTACTCAAAGCAAGTGATGAAAGTTGGAACTTTGTTGTTCGAGTTGATCTCTGAGGCTCTGGGGCTGAATCCAAATCACTTGTACGACATAGATTGCGCAGAAGGGCTAGTCCTATTGGGCCATTACTATCCGCCATGCCCGCAGCCAGAACTAACCATGGGCGCGAGCAAGCATGCTGACAGTGACTTCCTCACTGTGCTTCTTCAAGATGATATTGGTGGTCTCCAAATTCTAAACGACAATAAGTGGATTGACGTATCCCCTCAACCCGGAGCTCTAGTGGTCAACATTGGAGATCTTCTTCAGGCATGAATTTCTTATTTTAAACTATATTCTTCTGTTTAGTTCCCTGTCCCACGTATATGTTTTTAATTGTTCTGTTTTTCTCGTTTTAAGTTTCAGAGGTTAAAATCTAAGCGCTTGGTTGTCATTTCTTTTTTGTTTTTTGGTTTCAAACGTAATATGAATGGTAGGAATTTCCTCAAACATCTTGATTTTGTTTTCACCTTCCTTTCATTTCTATAATGCAAAGAAAAAAAATATAGATGTTATGAAAGTTCAATTCTCGACACAAATTGCCGGAAACATAGCAAGACTTTCTGATCTAGGATTAGACTTCAATTTAGCGCTGTCATAAAAGAGTTGCAGGAATTTTGCTTGTGAGAGTCTTGTCACAAACAAGAAAAATTCACGTGTGTTCCGCAGTGACAAAGGACAGACGATCTTATCATTTTCCAAAGCAGCTCAAAATTTGCATTAAAAATTTGATATTGTAAAGCATTTTGATGCAGGGGATGTCATTGTTGTAGTGTGCTACTATTCTGTGTTGTCGTTTCATTTATTTCCTTATTGTCGTTATGCCTTTTACCTTGAGATTTGTTATTTGGATTGTTTTGTTTTCTGTTTTGTTATTATGTCATTTATGGAACAATTGGCTGGCATCTACTAGAAAGGCTGTGTAACGGGCAGAAAGGAATTCAGTAGAGAGAATATTGGTTGTACTGGTTTTCTTTACTAGAAATGAACGAAATCTCTCTCTAAAGTTTGACGATTGCAACCTTTTTTTTCGTTTCTATTGCTGACTTCTACGTCACATTTTGCATAGTTCTAGATGTGGTCTTGTATACAAGGAGTTTCTTTCTTAATTGATAGTTATTCAAATTACGCATTGTCTTAATTTTTGTTTTGTTCAGCTCATATCAAATGATAGATTCCAAAGTGTTGAGCACAGAGTCTTGTCAAGCCATAAGGGTCCCAGAGTATCTGTTGCTAGCTTCTTCTGCATAGGTGTGTTTCCAACCTCAAAACTGTACGGACCCATCAGGGAGTTGTTATCAGAACATAATCCTCCCAAGTATAGAGAAACCACAGTGAAGGACTATTGTGCTTATTTCAATGCGAAAGGCCACGATGGGACTTCGGCCTTGGAGCATTTCAAGCTCGTCAAAACAGAATGGTGACTTTGGCCTTGGATCGTTTCAAGACTCAAAACAAAATGATGAAGGACTGAAGGTTGACTCAGTGTAAAAAATGGCTAATAGACCAAATGATATTATGTAGATTGGATATATGATTCTGTACTGGAAAATATTGGATTGTTATCATGAATATTAAAACTAGTACTGTCTTAGTGGCTAATACTATTGCGGTTTCAAGCTTTTATGGAGGGAAATATTGTCAACCACTTTCAGTTGGGTTTGTCCTGGTAACTTTAAAGATTCAACAGTTTCAAATATCTTACGAAATTCATAAGACTTACTTGACAACATTTATATTTTTTTGTTTTTAAAAGTAGAGAGTGAAGATTTTCTCAGTCTGTTATTGAGAAAATTTCCATCATCTATTTCACTTTTCACAATTAAGAAAATATATAAGAAAACATATAAATATTGCCAAGCAAAACCTACTAAAATGTGGGCAAAAGAAGTTCAAAGATTTACTTTGTTAACAAATAGCAAAATTTTATTGGTGGTGCAGAAAATGCCAAAGGATTTGGACTTGGATTTTCCACGTCCTCCATAAAAGTCTAATAATGGCCTCAAGGGTTATAAAGCAAAGAAAAGTGGTGTCTTTTTTTGTCGTTTAGGAATTTTGATATTAAGTCAATACATTTGATTCAATTATATGCGTGTCATAAAATTGGTTCTTTAAATCTCCGTTGCTTTAAAATGTACTATTTTAGATTCATAACCATTTTTATCGGCTGCTTGAATGAATAACGTGCCAATCTGAGGCATAGCTACCATATGCTTACATTGTCCTTTTGGCATTAAGCAAACTCCCAACTACAAATTTCACTACATTGTCCTTTTGGCATTAAGCAAACTCCCAACTACAAATTTCACAGCAAAATTTAATTACAACTTTTTCTTTCCCCCACTGTAAACTATGAGTTAGAGTTCATGACTTAAATTTTATTTGTCTAGTCCGAAATCTTTGCTGTGCGATATATGTAGTATTTTTTTGTAAGTGGGAGAAAATTTGGGATATGTGGTGGAAGTGAAAGGATCATGTCATTTTTTTTTCTGCATAATTTTTTTGTCTGTACACATATGTATTTTAGGATTTTAGGAATTTTATATATCTTGATTTGACTGTATAAAACTTAACCTCTTGTACCTTATTTTCGACATAGTGAAATTTAATCTTCTGTTAGTGATTTTTCCTTCCATTTAAATATGTGTGTTCTTATTTTTCGTTCTTTTATCGATTATCATTCATTAATTTTTAACACTATACTAGTCAGTGCACCCTTATAAAGCAGTACCAAAACCTCGTAACTTCTTGAAAGAAAACTGGTGGATCAATCGAGTAGTAAAGGCCATGGAGCTTAACTATGACAGAGCAAGTAAACTCAAAGCTTTTGATTGTTAGAAAAATGGGTTAACCCAGCAAGTAAACTCAAAGCTTTTGATTGTTAGAAAAATGGGTCAAATGAGTTAAGAAAATAATTTGGGCTTAGTTTAGACTTGGAAGCCCAAGTGGTTATAAAGACTAAATTTATTATAAAATTCATTTTCATAAATTATTTTCAAGCTAAAAATTGAGTGAGACCTACATCTTGTGGATGGAAAGTTTTAGTGAATTCTTGTTCTCCTCTGTGAGGATATTAATTTCGTATATTCACACGCTCAAAATGGTGTACAGATGAATGAAAAATTGTTGCTCAAAAGTGCATTATTGAAATGGAAAATGAAAGGAAAATATTAGAATCCCGCATTGGTGGGAAATGCTTGGTGCAAGTGATTTATAAAGAACCTTGTTTTGTGATAGTGGTAAGAATAAGTACCACAGATGCTCTCTCAGGGATGCGCAGAGGGATGCAAATCTTCGGATTTGGACCTGAATTTGTATGGGCTCGTGTATGCCTGTACCTGCGGACACTTGCCGGATCGAAAAATTAGACCATAGTAAGCCCAAACTTTCATTACTGTCCAATTTTTTTTTTTCCTTTCATTTACATTTTTTGTTTCATAAATAGACTAGTTACAAAGCTTTGTAACTTACATCTTGGTTCTTAAAACAGATTGTTGTTTCATTAAAAAATAAATTGCCTACCATTAGTGGCTGGCGGTTTTGGGCTAGCATAGTAGCCAATTTTGGTTTTATGAGAATAATACCCATTTAAAGCAAGAGGTGGTAACCTCTATTTTCTGAACCTATAAAAGGAATTCTCCTTCTCCTCATTTTATTATCAAGAAACCGAGAAGTCTTCTTCTTCTCTCTAGTGCTTTTTTTTCTTGCTGCCTAGAGTTCTTCGGTTTTTCTAGCTATAGTTCTTAGAGAATTTAGAAATTTCGTATATAGATCTTTTAGTGTGTAGGAGTTTATTACAATCTATTTCATAAGTATGGAGGTGTTGGTACTTCATCTACTACTCTTCGTCATTGTATTTAAGGAGACTGACGCTTGCTAAAATTCTTAAGTATTCTAGTAGAGAGAGCGAATCAGTTTTAAGAATACTGCGACCTACACAGGCCTCAGTGGTAACCAGTATTTCAGAAGTGCTACTAAGATTTTATTAAAGATTGAAGCAAACTTTTAGTAACTTTATGTATTTGTCTTAAAGTTTTCTATATACGTTTGTAACCTTATATATTATGTATTATATTCGTTTGTAACTTTATAAATTGTATGTTAATTATTTCCTACAATCTTAAAACTGACACTTGCTTTTTATAAGGTTTTTATTAGGTTGCATATTAGAATTTATTTTATTAAATTATTTATGCTCTTATTTGCAATATATATAATTCTAGTTGTTTGAATACATATATATATATATATATATATTATTGTCTTGCTTTGTTATTACTATCATTCTTGGTATGGAATTCTTGTGGAGAAGAATTTGTGTTCTGTTTAAGGAGACCGGGTTTGAAGAGGAAGCATCTGTAACCCCTCCACGTCTTTCCTGAGATTTTTTTTTTTTTTGAAATTCTGTTTAGGAGGCAGGATTTTAAGTGGGACCTGTTTGTAAACCCTCCGGACTTTCCTGGGATCTAATTTATACTGAAATTAATAATTTTTGATTAATTAATTTCAGAGATGTCAAACAATAATACTGATGTTGTCAATGCCGAGAACATGATTAGTTTTTAATAGCCTGTTATGGCTCGAGTGCCAAATCCTCTTGTGACTCTAATGGTACTAGCAGCACACCATGGAGAGAAGCCTGAGAAGTTCAATCGGTTGAACTTCAAAATGTGGCAGCAAAAAATGCTATTTTATCTGACCACATTGAACTTTACGAGGTTCTTGACTGAAGAAGCTCCAAAAGTCAGAGAAGATTAGCAAGATTTCCAAGTTCTTGCTACAGTGGATGCTTAGAAACAATCTAACTACCTATGCTGAAACTATGTAATGAATGGTTTGATTGATTCATTATGTAGTGTATATCGTAATAAGAAAACGGCAAAGGAATTATTGGAGTCACTAGACCATAAATATACAACTAAAGATGCTGGTTCCAAGAAATTTATGGTGCGATGCTTCCTCGATTATAAAATGATCGACTCAAAAATTATAATCAGTCAAGTTCAAGAGTTTTAGTTGATTCTTCATGAGATTCAGACAGAGAGGAGGGCCCTTTGTGAACCCTTCCAAGTAGCTACTATTATTGAGAAGATACCCCCTTCATGGAAGGATTTCAAGAGCTACCTAACATACAAGCGAAAGACCATGAGCCTTGAAAACCTTGTTATAAGGCTCTGCATTGAAGAAGACAACAGACGTGCTGAAAAGATAGGAGTCTTGACTAGTATGCCTGAGGCAAAGGCAAATATTGTGGAGCATGATCAAAGCTCTAAAGCTAAGAAGAAGATAGGATCCAAGCTAGGACCTAAAGGTGGAGTGGGCAAGAAGCAAAAATTTCAAGGAAAATGCTTTAACTGTGACAAGATGGGTCACAGGGCTTCAGATTGCCGACTTCCAAAGAAGAAGAAGAATGAAGTCAATGTGGTGAATGACATCATAAAATATATAAAAGATATAAGTCTGTCTGCAATCAAATCTGAAGTCAACTTTGTTGGGTCCAATCCAAGGGAATGGTGGATTGACAATGGAGCTTCAAGACATGTTTGTTTTGACGAGGGCCTGTTCATAACCTTTGAACTGGTAGGGAATGGGGAGAAGTTTTTCATGGGTAATTCAACCACCTCTGAAATACAAGGTCTGGGCAAAGTGGTGCTAAAGATGATCTCTGGGAAGAAACTGACTCTGAACAATGTGATGTACATACTGAATATCCGTAAGAACCTTGTGTCTGGTTCACTTCTGAATAAGCACGGATTCCGTATGGTATTTAAGTCAGATAAATTTGTATTGACCAAAAATGGTCCTTTTGTGGGAAAGGGATATGAATGTGGGGGTATATTCAAACTAAATGTAATGACTGTAAAGCCCAATATCAATAAAGCTAGTTCTTCTACTTATTTGATTAAATCTTCTACTTTATGGTATGGTAGACTAGGATATGTTAATTATGATACTATACGTAGATTAATTAACTTAAATCATATTCCTGACTTCCAAATTGATACAAAACATAAGTGTCAAACTTGTGTTGAGGCAAAATTGACAAGATCATCTTTTCAAACTATTGAAAGAAATACTGAACCCCTTGATTTAATTCACAGTGATATTTGTGATTTAAAATTTGTACAAATAAGGGGAGGAAATAAGTATTTTATTACTTTTATCGATGATAGTACAAAATATTATTATATGTATTTGCTAAAATCCAAGGTTGAAGCAATAGAGAAGTTACTCTATAAAAATGAGGTCGAAAATCAACTTAATAAGAAGATTAAGATGATTAGAAGTGATCGTGATGGAGAGTATGAATCACCTTTTGGTGAATTCTGTATACAACACGGAATAATACATGAAGTCACTCTGCCTTATTCACCTCAGTCCAATGGTATTGCTGAGAGAAAAAATCGTACCTTGAAAAAGATGATGAATGCGTTGCTGTTAAGTTTTGGGTTACCTCAGAACATATGGAGGAAGCTATTTTAATAGCTAATTACCTTTTAAATAAGGTATCCCAAAAGAAAGAAGAAAAGATACCTTATGAACTGTGGAAAGGTAAAAAAGCTTCCTACAAATACTTGCAAGTATGGGGATGTCTTGCTAAGATATTGGTACCTACACCTAAAAAGGTGAAAATAGGACCAAAGATAATAGATTGCATTTTCATTAGTTATGCACATAATAGTAGTACTTATCTGTTTCTTGAATATGAGTCATAAATCCCAGACATACATAAGAATACAATAATGGAATCAAGAAATGCATCGTTCTTTGAACATGAATTTCTATATAAATCCAAAGAAGTACCTAGTACATCTAAATGAACTTATGAGGCTATCATTGAGGATAGTCAGGACCAAGAACAAGTCGTTGAAGATAAGTCTAAATGTAGTAAAAGAGCGAGAATTGAAAAATCTTTTGGTCCGAATTTTTTAGTTTATATGTTGGAAAGTGAACCTCAAAGTTTCCAAGAAGCTGCGAGCTCTGTTGAGGGACCTTTATGCAAAGAGGCCATTAAGAGTGAAATTGATTCCATCTTGCAAAACCATGCGTGGGAACTAGTGGATCTTCCTCTAGGATGTAAGCCACTTGGTTCGAAATGGATTTTCAAAATGAAATGAAAATAGATAGAACAATTGACAAATATAAGGCTAGATTGGTTATCAAAGGTTATAGGCAAAAAGAAAGCCTAGATTACTTTGATACTTATTCTCCTGTGACAAAAATAAATTTCATAAGGATGATACTTGTGATTGCTGCTCTATGGAATCTTGAAGTACACTAAATGGATGTAAAAGCAGCCTTTTTTAATGGAGATCTAGATGAAGAAATCTATATGAAATAACTTGAAGGTTTTGTTGCTCCTAGACAAAAAAAGAAAGTCTGTAAACTGGTCAAGTCTCTGTATGGCTTGAAGCAAGCACCAAAGCAATGGCATAAAAAGTTTGACAGAGTAATACTTGCTAATGGTTTTAAAATAAATAAGTGTGACAAATGTGTCTATGTCAAAAACACTGAAAATGGCTACGCCATTTTGTGTCTTTATGTTGATGACATGCTCATTATTGATATTAATGACAAGATGGCCAAATATACTAAGAATATGTTAAACTCCAAATTTGACATGAAAGATATAGGTCTAGCATATATAATTTTGAGAATTAAAATTACAAGGACGTCTGATGGACTTATACTCAATCAGTCGCACTATATGGATAAAATTTTGGAGAAATTCAATAAAGATGATTCTGGAGTGTCTAGAACACTGATAGATATGAGTTAATACCTTTATAAGAATAAAGGTGAGAGTGTTTCTCAAGTAGAATACTCAAGAGTGATTGGTAGTCTGATACACTTGATGAGTAGCACAAGGCCAGATATAGCCTACACAATCAGTAGACTGAGTAGATATACGAATAATCCAAATGTTGAGCATTAGAAAAGAATTGTGAAAGTACTTAGATACTTATGATATGCTCATAACTATGGACTATACTATAACAGATATCTTACAGTTTTAGAAGGATACAGCGATGCAAACTGGATATTTGATATAAAAGACTCAAAGTCTACTAGTGGGTATATGTTCATACTAGCTAGAGCAGCTGTATCATGGAAATCTTCAAAACAAACGATTATGGCCCGATCCACAATGGAATCTGAGTTTATAGCTCTAGATAAATGTGGTGAAGAGGCTGAATGGCTACGCCATTTCTTAGAAGATTTTCTAGATTGGCCTAAGCCTATATCACCAAGATCTATACATTGTGACAGTCAATCGGCTATTGGAAGGGCACAGAGTAACATGTATAATGGTAAGTCTAGATATATACGTCGTAGACATAATACCATTAGATGACTACTTTTAATGGAAGTTATTTCTATAGACTATATAAAGTCTAAGGATAACTTGGCGGATCCACTAACTAAAGGGTTAAATAGAGAGTTAGTTGACAAATCATCAAGAAGAATGGGACTAAAGCCTATGAAGTAAAGTCAATATAATGGAAACCCAACCTAGTTGACTGGAGATCCTAAGATCTAGGTTTAAAGGGACAACCTAATTATAAAGAGTTAGTTGGATCACTGTGGAGGTTATTCTCCTGTGAGGGTGTTACCTTCATGTCCATTCCTATGATGAAAAATAGTGATGCTCGTAGGGAATAGGATAAGCAAAGGCTTTTAATGATTCTTATACATCGAGAAATCGAGCGGAGTAGTACAGGTTACTCTTAACTAAGAAATCACCTATGTGAGAGAGAAGTGTAGCCGCTTTAAAGGAGAATTATGAGGGCTTAATTCCTTAGAAACTCTTGCAGAACCAAGCAGAGATATTTAAGGCCAAAATGAACATAACCGTAAGAACTGGATTTGTTAAGAAA
>JXTB01000736.1:121262-142867 GCA_002914805.1 Parasponia andersonii | reverse complement strand
CTGGCTGGAGACGCATAAACTGTTGAAGGTGATCAGCCTGATCCAACTGACGTTCCCTCGGAGCGGGAGGCTGATAGTCTGGATTGCTCATCTGGACGAATGCCTGCTGCATTGCCTCGATCAGATGAGTGAAATCCGGACAAGGAGGTTCAGCATCCGGCTGGTGCCTCGGAACTCTTCTAGGAGATATCCTTAAAGTCTGAAACAATATGCTAAACTGTTAGTGCGATAATGATGAATGCTTGTCATTAAAATCAACTTCAATCTAGTTTAATGGTGATATGTCTGAGCTGTTAAACTCAATGCTCTGAGACTAAAAATTTCTGTCACGACCCAAAACCCGGGCTAGTGGCAGAAGGGAAATTTCACAAAGGTGGGAAATTCCTTAATTTATTTGAAAAGTATCAAAAGTTCTAGTTTTTATAAACACGGTCCATTTAAATAAAACAATCGGAATTCCATCCTGTGAACCACTCCCATAGTTTGTATACACCATCAAACATAGATTGAACAATTACTTAAAAACGTGAAATTAAATACAAAATCCAGTATCATCACTATCCACCAAAAAGTCAAACACCAGAATGGCATACATCAATTTGCAGACAAAATAGAAAGTAGTAATCTTGGTTCAATGCTAACACGTAATCCAAATAGTCCAAAGACTATGACAACAAACTCCTAGTATTACCAAGAGGCGAACTACAATCCAGATGACCTCTTACTCTTCTTGATCACCAAGATCGCACTGGACACCACCTAAAGAGGAAGGTAGGAGGGTGAGCATACAATGCCTAGTAGGAAAATAGTTACCTCGAGGAAAAACAGTTCAGTGATGGGAATCTCCTGCATGGTTAGTTCAAATCCAAAACATACACACAAATATATATATATATATATATAATCCAAACCAGGAGCCAATATATATAAAACAGTGTAATCAAAACTATCAATCAATATGTACATGACACAAATCAACCTATACCCATGAGCTCACATTCTCTCATTTGTGGAAACCTAGGATGATGGCACTAAGTGTACCTAATAGCCTGCCTGATACCTAAGCCCATACCCGGAGGGGATACCCATGTGTCGCCTACCAAACTTGGAGGTGCAACCGAATTGCCTACACCTGCCAAATAGGGAGGTAATCAGAAGTAACAAGACCTGGCACGAGTTTACGGACTTTCACCGACGGTGGGGCACGCAGCACCATACTGTAAGACCCACGATTCTAACACGGTGCTCATGTATGTTCCTATGACACGTTCAATACAGAACTGAAGTGTAAAAACTATTGTACTCTGGTTTTTCAGTAAAACATGCATAATATGGTTTTATAGAAAAACGGGCAGTATAACGGCTCTATTTTTGATATACCCAAAATAACCTACACACAGCAAATTCCCAGAGCAGTACAGTATATATCGTATAACCAGATTCTATCACATATAATTCAAATCATTAAAAACACACTTGTTCTTATATACTGCAGAAAATAAGTTTTAACTCAAATACGGTATAAAACGAAGGTAACTAAACCCCTACCTCAACAGAATAGCGACACCACGCTATTGAGTCTTCAAGGTGTCATTGACGATCGCCCGTAGGGTCGGAAACCAATTCAAAGCCCTCGATCGTCCTCTTGTGAAAAACCAACTTTCTCACCGGAGCTTCAATTCCACAAACGGACCTCTTCACTGAATTCCTAGTACCCAAAATAGCTAGGTTAGACATATAACTTGTCCAATTCGGGTCCGGGCCCACACCGGACCGGTGGCATGTAAAACGAGACAAAATCTTGACTGTCCGATCTCGATTTTCGTGCCGATCACCAAACCACACAATATATATATATCAAACTTCTCCATTTTCCGAGTACATTTCAAAAATGCAGTCAAAAATACAATCCAACGGCCGGATCAAAAACAACAACCATAAACTCGAAATGACCAAAAATGGCAACTTTCAATCCGGACAAAATAGAATTGAGATATATATACCTTGATGATCCTTGCGACGATACGACTCCAACGGGACCGGTTTGAGGCCGAAAGGTGGCCGGAATCGTCGCCGGTGACGGAAAAACCGAAATGGGTCAAAACGGCATCAATGGCTTTTTTTGGTGACACAGGCGGCGGCAACAAGCAGCGAGGGGCGGCGGAAGTTCGCGGCAATATGGCGAGTCGACGTCGGCTGGTCGTCTGGCCGGACGATGGCGGGGTGGCGGCGTGGCTCCCTTTGGCCGAGAGAGAGAGAGACGAGGGAGAGAAAGAGAGAGAGAGAGAGATCTGGGGGGGAGTGAAACGAGAGGGAGGAGAGAGAGACGATATATGTAATCTGATTTTGATTTTTTTTCTGGTCAAATGACCACAAATTAGAGTCGATAGTCTTAGGCTTCACCGACATCAACTAGTATATATATGCTTGATATATTATGTTGTAACCTAGCCAGAGTCAAAAAATAGCCAATGTAATAAAGTATTCATCTATATAAATCTACACGTGCCCACCTTTCTAAATAAAACCACCTACTACTACATATAATTGTCTCCTGCCACAAACATATCTCATCATTCCTATATATCATTTACGTAGAAACCATTTTAATTTATTCATCCTATCAACAGTAACTCTCATCATCTTTTTATATAAAACCATTTCATCATTTATCCTACCAAGGTCCATATAAAACCATCATCACAATTCAATATAAAATCAATAAACAAACCATTGTATACAATCATCGCTATCCAACTCATAACATATTCAATATAAACAATAAACCATCAGTAACAGCATTACTGCTTCAAACTGAGTGCTCGAATGACAGTGCAACAAAAATAAGAATAGAGCGGTGATATTTATCGTCGCATAAATAATAGTGTCACCATTTTAGATCTAAAGTGGTGACAATGTCTCCACTTTAGAGTTATCGTTAAAAATTTGCTGGTATAAATAACTAAATCGGTGATAAGCGTTATCTCCGTATTAGATAATTTATAGCAGCGATAATTATCTCCGCTAAAAAATCGACAGAAATACTATCTGACAGACTAATAACGGTGATAATTTAATTATCCTCACTAAAAAGTCGACAGAAATGTCATCTGACTGATCAATAGTAGCGACAATTATGAAATTATCGTCGCTAAATTTTTATTTAAAACGGCGACAATTAAGGGCCAATTTTCTTTAATTAAATAATTAATTAATTAGAAACCTAAAGCGGCGACAATTGTTGCCGTTTTATGCAGATTTTTTTTAAAAATTAATTATTTCAAATATTTAATTATTTAATTAAAATAATAATTTTTATCTATTTAATTATTAAATAATAATAATTAATTCTAATTTAAATAAATAAAAAATACACTAAGGTAAACAAAATAACTTAATAATTAATAAAAAATAAAGAAAGTAATATTTTAAATGACATTAAAATTATAAAGTGTTGTCAAAAACTAAAAATATATAATATTGTTTGAAAGTAGGAAAAAGTCTACAAGTCTAAGTCCTCATCCTCAGTTTCTTCACCGTCATCTTCTTGACGAGTCGATAGAGGATGGGCAAAATGAGATAGCAGTGGCAAGGGTAGGGGCATCATGTGAAACGATGTCGAAGTGGACTCTAGATGGATAGGAGCAGGGATAGACTTGTTGACATATAATACTAGCGATGATAAAATCTTATGCATACGCTATCTACGTTGCCTGAGCCTTTATTGATCACTGTTATTGAACGATTATCTCCTGTGTAGCCACCTCTCGTTGCTGAGCTGTCGTTATATATTGTTGGCTCTCTTGCATGTATCGTTAGATATCCTCAAGTATTGGCAATGGAAAGTCTGGTGGGGCAGATATAGTATTCGAAACGAACTTACTCAACTTACGTCCGATGCCTCTCCCAGATTTGCGACATGTACCAAGAATCTCATCCATGATATGAGCATCAGTGATAGAACTAGATGAGCTCAAACTACGTTGAGAAGATGCTTAAGACTGAGTGTTATTAATCTCAAGCGTCTTACTCTATAAAAAAGATTAAAATTAGTATATAGAAAAAAAAACAGAGTTTTAGTTTAAAAAAATGATTTAATAACATACTTAATTGGCCTCAAATTATGCACTGTGCCATCTAATTTGCTCAGTGAAGTAGCAATCATTGAAACTCTCATCAACTAGTTGAAACTCGAAAGTAGTAGGATTGCACAATAAAAATATTTAAAGGGATATAATTTATTATTAAAAGTTAATATTTTAGAAATAAAAGGTATTATAAGAAAAATCACAATTTTATTACCTTCTTATATCGTTTGTGAGAAATGGAAGTGGCTCTCTATTTGTTCATTGCTAACTGACGGACCTTATTTGCAACATTTCTTTCAAACATCACTTGTAGGAATAAAAATTAATTGTAATATAATATTTTATTACTTAATAATAAATGAATAATTCATAATTGCACACTAACCCTACACTTGAAGAGTGAAAAAGATCGTAACAACACTCCCATATCGTGATATCCATCTCATTAGGCACTTTGGAACGTGCTCTTGCCAAGTCAAGAGGTTTTTTGTCCCCCCCAATGAGCCTAAAATGCTCATTAGGCTCGGTATTTCAGTTGTTATATATATCAGCTGTAGTCCTAAGGATATGATAACTGTATTTTACACTTATCTTTACCATACTTTCGAGCTTAAAAATTGCTCGTCTTTGAACTCTTTTTACGTGTTTTGTTGTCTTTGATGTATATTTCAAGTGAGAAGTTACTGAGATGAGAATTCTGACTTTTCGAGTGAAACTGAGGCTAAACCAAGGTAATTTTGATCTTTCATGAGCAAAGACGGACAGACAATGACTCAGTAGAATTGGGCACTGCAACGCTAAACACTTGCGCCGTAGAGCCCAAAGCTCTGGAGAACTGACACTGCAGTGCCACTCCACGACACCGCAGCACCGTGGCATCAATGCCATGGCACCGTAGTGCCATTTGCATGGTGCTGCGGTGCTATGACATATATCATGTGGCACCGCAGTACCACAGTTCGGTGCTATAGTGCCAGCTCTTTGACAATCTCAGACCTGCGGTGCCATAAAGTGCAGACACTTAGCAAAATTTCTGGATTATAGCTGGTTGGCTTCTTCTATATAAACTCTCTTACACTCATCTGATAGGAGTGAATGGAGAGAAGGACAAAAACACGCGGATGAAAACCCTAGTAGCCAAGGGTTTCTAGAGCTACTCCGAGAAAAGAAACAATATCAAGGAGAGGATTCAAGAAATAAGAGAATCAGATTAAAAGCTTCAACGAGTTTTTCTATCTCTTACTCTTTTCTGTTTCTTTTCTATTTTCTGCAAAATCATTATGTATCAATCTTTATATATTTTTTCTGAATCATTTTGTATGAACATGAGTTAAACTCTATTTCTAAGGAGGTAATTGAACCTCTAATATAATCCAACTATTTAGTTTTCCTCTATTATTCTTAATATCTATGGTTGAATTGATTGTTTTATCTTAGGATTAACACATTTATTTATTTGGCCACTAAATCGATTATTATTGTGAAATCTATATAAACTTAAGAATGGGATTATAGGTTTAGATATAGATAGATATCATAAGATCACTTAGTATAGGGTAAGTTTGTATAGGATAGGAATATACCTATATAATTTGTGCAACCTTATGTGAGAATGACTCAACTTAATGAGTCTGATCAATTTACATTAGGAGTAATATATTATCTTGTTTAGACATTTTTACTTATGTCTTGGAAAGGATTTTGTGAATATTTTAGAATTCCTAGTTGTCAAATCTACATGGATAATTATTTTATGAGGAAAACAAGTAGTTGAAGAAGTTAGAGCAGAAATTGTATTCCTAGATTTCTTACTATTACTCTAAGAACTATTTTGGTTGCTTAGTTTTCAATTTCCTTTCTTTCCTTTTACATTGCTATTTACATTTTGATTCTTGCACAAAACCATCAATCTTTGTCATTTGGATAAATTGGAAACTAGTTTAGACTAGTACTTAGCATTTGTGAATCGAATACTCCTCATGGGATCAACACTCTCTTACTTCTATATTATTTGTTACGACCTGTATACTTGCAGTATTTTGTATATTAGAAATAGCCTAACAGGATGCCATCCCTGATATTGGCCAAATCGTTGTTATCATCGTCAAGGTCTTTGTATTCAAAAATTCCTATAATTACAAAAATTATCATTACATTATAATTGTATGCAGAATTCATAACATTTAATAAATGCCTTACATTTTTACCTCGATAATAGAAATGATGTTTCCTTTCTACTCAGTAGGAAATAGCTTCTAATTTTTATATCAAGGATCCACACTCTGTCTGACAAGCACGCCAATCAAATAGGAGAAGTATTTTTGATAGTCGTCAACTAGACGCGAAGTGCCTTTTGCCTCGTCAAATTTGATAGGAAGAGGGTTCCTTTCTTTTTCTCAAATAACTGACATAGGTTCAATGACGTACTCTTCGACCTTACATTTCTTCTAATAAGATCTGCAAAATAAATAGCATATTAGCAAGCACGCTAGGGTCGACATATCCAAAGTAATGAAAAAGTAAAATTTAATATATAATGAATAATATGAATAATACCTAACTTACATCGCTAAAGTACTCTGGTAGGACTATATGCAAGTCTTAATAGTGACAAGAATATTATAATTAAAAAGTGTATAATAATATTGAAATTAAATTCTAAAAATTAAACCATTGAAACCAGAAATGGTCTTTTACATGAGTAAAAAAAAATATTCAATCATTACGTGTTGTGACCATTCTAGTGTTCATGATTTAAGGAAGAAATTTTGGTTTTTTAAGAATACATATACAGGTATTTTAGTTACTCTAAGTGCTCTTTGGGTATTTTATTATTCTAGGGGTATTTTTAGTATTTTATTAATTGAGTTGTTATTTTTGGATATTTTTTTTAATTTTATAAGTTTTTTAAGTTACTCTAAGGAAGTTTTGGGTATTTTGTTAATTAAATTGTTATTTTTGGATATTTTTAAATTTTATGAGTATTTTAGTTACTATAAGGGCATTTTGTGTATTTTATTACTATGGGGATATTTTGGATATTTGTAAATTAAATTCTTACTTTTGGGTATTTTTTTAAATTTTATGAGTTTTTTGGTCACTATAAGGGCATTTTGGGTATTTTATTATTCTAAAGGCATTTGGGGTATTTTTGAAATTAAATTATTATTTTTGGGTATTTTTTAATTTTATGAGTATTTTAGTTACTTTAAGGGTATTCTATATATTTTATTATTCTAGAGGCATTTTGGGTATTTTTTAAATTAAATTGTTATTTTTTAGTATTTTTTTTTATTTTATGAGTTTTTTAGTTCTTTGACGGATATTTATGGTATTTTATTATTCTAGAGGTATTTTGGGTATTTTGTGAACTAAATTGTTATTTTTGAGTATTTTTCAATTTTATGAGCATTTTAGTTAACAAATTAACAACTTAATTCATTATTATTCAATTCATATATTAATTCTAATAAAATAAAATTCGAACCTAAAAAATTTCTAACTCATAAATTAAAATAAAATATATTAACAAAATCAAAATTTAAGACAAAACAATATCCAACTAACTAATTCTTCATACTCAATCCGCATTCTCAAAACATAAACATCCACCAATATCCAACAAAACTAATAATATAATCCACCAATAACTCATCAAATCCAATATCCAATAAAACTAATAATATAATCTAATAATATAATATCTAATAATCCAATATCTATTACAACTAATAATATAATCTAATAACCAAATATCTGAAAATCTATTAAAAACTCATATCCAATATCAAAAAACACAATAAATAGTCATGATCCTAATAATTTAATATCAAAATAAAACTAAAATTTAAAAAAAAGTATATCGATTTCTGATTTTATCTAATATTATAACATTTATTTTAATTAATACTAAAATAAAACTAAAATCACAACACATAATCATATATATATATATATACATATCTAATATCCAAAATTAACTAATATTACGATATAAATTTTAAATTATTTAAATAAAAAACAAAACCACAAATTAATAAAAAACTAACCAATTAAACTTCAAGGGGTGGCAACGGTAGTGGCAATGGCGGGTCAAAGGAGGCAGTGACTGAAAAAAATACAAAAAAAATAAATAAATAAAAAGGGATTAAAAAAGAGAGAAATAGTAAAAAAAAAACTTATCAGTGAAAGAGCAGACTGATTTTTGGGTTGAAGGAGAGAGAGAGAGAGAGAGGGAGATATATGAAAAATGGAGGAAGAAGAAAATTGGTTTCAAGGTATAAAAACCGATCATCTAAACATGTGAAATTTACTGCCTAAATTTTTGTAAAATATCTAAAATAGTGATAAATATGATAATCTAAAGTGAGGACAATTGCCGACTCTTCAGGTATTCTAATGTAAAGCAAGGACAATCGTCGCTGCTTTAAATCCAATTTTTATTTTTAATTTCACATATTTTATAATAATTATAATCATTTTAATTTATAAATAATAGATTATTCTAAAGCGACTATTGTCGCTACTTTAGACGTCTTTTGAGGAAAATTTTGGCGCTATCATCTAAAGCCGCGATAAGTACCACTGTTTTAGACTTTTCTATTTCTCTAACAATATAAACACTCTAAAGTAGCGACCCTCTAATTTATCGCTGCTTTAGAGTCGTCGTTCTATTACCTTTGTGTTGTAATGTGAAAATGCTTAGGCATTCCTTGGTTGATTCTATTTTCATTTGTAATTGTAATATTTTACTATTGTAATGTACGATTTTTTTTTTTTAAATCATAACACGAGAAAAAAAAAATACATAACCAAACCGTAATTTATCAAATTAGCCTGATTCATGAGAAAAGGTATGCCAATTAGTTATTGTTATTGTTAATATGGTTAATAATTTCTGATGATACAAAATCACCGAGAGTTGGACGAAGAAGTATATATATTTTCCATTGAGAGAAATCGCTTGTGTAACTTCCAATTAAATCTGACCATTCTTTTGAAGACAAAGCTTGATTTGCAGCCACATGATAATGTTCCCTGGACATATGTGATGAGCAGTGACTGGTGAAATAAAATATCATTGACTCTGGTAAATGTACAAAAATTCAATTCACATCGACTGATACTAATTTACTTATGTAAAGATAGTTTTACGTGGAAACTTCAACCAATGCCTGATTTTGTTTTTTTTTTTTTTTTTTTTTGTTATTGTAAATCAATCACCACAAACGGACAGAAGTTAATAGAGCTGTAAGTATCCGCGAGCAAGCGCCAAAACCAGAAGTACTGGGGAGAGTTAGTAAGTCCCAATAGACCGTGCAGCATCAGATGAATTCCTCGACCATTTGGGTGGATAAAGTCGGCCAAACCCAAATTAAGCTTCGGTCTAAGTCGTCGTTCCATTATTATTGGGGTGTTTGCCGTCTAAGAAAAGTTTTTACTCTGGCAATACTTAAGATTCCCCACTGGAATTTGGTGCTAATGACGAGAAAAAAAGTGGTCCTCAGATGAAATTGCTCGGGTATTTCGCCATAAAGAGATGATGGATACTTTTTAACAACTTCATGGACCATGAATAATTGATAATTTGATTCATCAGATATCGTTTAATTATTGAAATGGATTCACTATTCTTTTTCACACAATTAGCTAGTGATTCAAAGATATATCATTCGACGAATCCTGAATTTGAATATTAAAAAAAAAAAATCCAACCGGTTATTACATGTCAAATTAGATTAGTTTAAATTTCAAAATTCTGAATTATTTTTGAATTTTCATAACGTTAGCTGCTCTTACATCTTCTAGGGTCTTCGAGAATTTTGGCATTAGCATGCCGTAATTACTCAAACTATACAAGAATAAGGACACAATAATATGCTAATTTTAATTTTTCTACAAAAATTTAACCTGATTTCTGACGTAAAAAGATTTAAATACCCCGGTTAGCTTATTAAAACATTAAAGAATATTATATTTCTGAAAAATATTTTATGATTAGTTTTGTTTTTCGTTTAAAAGTTTTGAGAACTAAATTACCACAAATTATTTTGAAACTTGTAGGTATGTACTCGGTGGAACTTTTGTTAGATGTGTGATCACATTTTAATTTTAATGTACTAACAAAAATTACTCGGTTATTTTTTTTCTTCCACTTTTTCTTATAAAACCCAAAGTAGACGGAAGGATATAGTCTATATTTAAAGACAAATAAATAAAAGTGTAAATATATATATACATGCATACATATCAAATAAAATTAAAGACTTAACAAAATCTGAACTAAATAAACGGTACGTAAGTTAAAGAAGTCATATGTATACCTAACTAACTGATGCCATGATCCTTACAACATACCCAAAACGAAGACAATGTTCTGCACTATTTTGCTGGTTATTAAAGCCCAGAAAGTAGAATTAGTACAGGAGTCTTGTTCTCGATGCAAACTTCTTTAGTAAACTAATAATGGGAAACCAAAATTAGTATTTTGTTGACTTTCACTTGCATAATGATAAACTAATAATGAGAAACCAAGATTAGTATTTTGTTGACCTTCACTTAAATAATAATGAGAAACCAAGAAAATACACTCCTTCCAAAAGACAACACACATAATGTACAGATATATGAAGCTAAAGCAATTGTTGCTAAAGGTGAAAAGTTGAGGGAAAAGAAGGTAAGATGATTTATGGAGGAAACATGAGCAACTCTACGTTATTAATTGTAAAGAAAAAAGAAGTAAAAGAGAGAAGGCAATGGGAAAGAAATTCGGGCGCTACCCATCAAATTTTTGGCCTTGCAAATTAGACAGAGTATTTTTTTTAAAGCAAGTTTTAAGTTCACGAGGCTTTTGAATTACTGAACTATCATACACAGGAGTTTAAAAACGAACGGGATATATAATGATAACTTTATGATAAAAGTTATTATCTCTTCAATTTTATTTCCAGTACAGGTAAACAAAGCCTAAGTTTGATTGCAAGAATGAAGTGTGTGGATGTATAAATAAGAGAAGACCCCACGTCCACCAAAGGCCAGTTAGAGTTAAATGTGTTTGCACATTGTCATTAATAAGCATGATATATCGCTTGAGAGAAGGATGAAGAATGACGCGGTATAGGCATGAAAACATTTCTTTTATTCGTTTATTGTTATGTATGAGCTTTACATGAAAACATTTCTTTTACTCGTTTTTTGTTATATATGAGCTTTACTGTTTGATAAGGATTATGATACGAAAGTATTCTAATCAATTACGTTGACATTAGTTCTTGAATTTACTTCTAATTCTTAAGATGTTGACAAATAACAATATCTTTTGGCGAACAAAGTTTCTAATGTAAATTTAGTAATGTAGCCTTACTAACCGAGGAGATATCGAGAAGATCACTAGCGATTGATCACCATAATGATGAAAAACATATACATATATATATATATATATATATATATATCTGCCTTGCAATTAATTAATAAATTCATCATGCTGGACTTGTGTAAGATGAAATTACGAATAATATTGTATATATAGATATATCCCAGTCAAATTACGAGCATACTTTTATTAATCCCAGTCAAATCGTATTGGAATCTCTGAAGAAGATTTTGCATGTGGAAACGTAGCCCATGCGGCGATTCCCATTACTTTCTACACCAGAAGGGAAAAGAGTGCGTAATTGAGCTTTTATGACGCGTGATGTATTTTAG
Organism: Parasponia andersonii; assembly: GCA_002914805.1. Taxonomy (NCBI): domain Eukaryota; kingdom Viridiplantae; phylum Streptophyta; class Magnoliopsida; order Rosales; family Cannabaceae; genus Trema; species Trema andersonii. The sequence continues at coordinate 131,072 of JXTB01000736.1, read as the reverse complement.
TCCTCGTAACGGAGTTTCTGAGAAACTAACCACAATATATTGAACTAAAGAGAGCGATTGCGATCATTACCCTTTCATCTTATAAATTTCCTCAATATCATGTACTTAATAATAAAGTAAACAACCTCCCAATCACTGTAGCAGCATCATGAAGATACCCTCCATTTCTGTCTTTGTTAGCTTTATCATCTTCTTAACCATTCTCTTAGCTCATGAAGACAATAACACCATTTTCCTATTAAAAGCTTCCCAATATGAATCAATATCACCCGCACCGGCACCGGCACCGGCACCGGCCATTATCGAGGATCTCCAAAGAGCGAGTGTGTACTCTTTGCTCCAAACTAGTTGGTGTACTAATGACAAGTACATCTACAACACAAGCCAACTTTGCAACAGGTCCGGTGTCACTTGTGACCCTGCTGGCCAGATTACTGGAATTTCTCTGCATAGTCTCAATGCTGGCACGTCTTCAGAGGAAGAAAGAGCATTCCAGAAGCTCAACCTCTCTTGCCTTCCCAATTTAGTCCATCTCAATATTAGTAGAGCAGAACTCATGGGCATTATTCCACCGGAGATAGGTAGTCTTTCAAAGCTCACTCACCTTGACCTTTCCCGTAATGGTCTTAGAGGTCAGTTACCTCTTTCACTAGCCAATCTCTCCCAGTTAGTGGTGCTTGATCTTTCGTCTAATCAACTCAGCGGTTCCATTCCGCAAGAATTGGGTAGTTTGAAGAATCTTGTTGCATTAAACTTGAGCTGGAACCAATTCAGCGGTCCAATTCCTTCAGCCATTGGTCTTTTGTCCAACCTCACTCATTTTCGTGTGTCAGTAAATCAAATTGAAGGCCAACTACCTCTTTCACTTTCGAGCCTCACCCATTTAGTGGAGTTCGACGCCTCTTCTAATCAAATTAGCGGACCACTTCCCTCCACTCTATTTCGATTAACGAAATTAACCCATCTTATGGTAAACAAAATCAATGGTTCCATCCCTAAAACTTTGGGCAAATTATCCAATTTGGCGAAACTAGTTCTTTACTCAAACCAAATTGATGGTTCCATCCCACCAGAAATGGGGAACTTGAGAAACCTAGATTACTTGGACCTTGGCAAAAACCAATTTACTGGTTACATCCCAGCTGAAATCGGGAACTTGAGAAGACTAATAACCTTGTATCTTGACCAAAACCAAATTAGTGGTTCCATGCCACCAGAAATTGGGAACTTGAGAAACCTAGAAAGCTTGTACCTTGGCCAAAACAAATTTACTGGTTCCATCCCCTTAGAATTTCGGAATTTGAAGAATTTGAAGCGTCTATATTTAAGTTTTAACGAGCTCATCGGTCCACTTTTCCCATCTCTGAGTGGTTTAGCCAGTATTGAATATCTTCACGTAAGTTCAAATCGAATCAATGGTTCAATAGATGCTGATATCGGAAACCTAAAAGAATTGGTTGAACTGGACCTATCCAATAACAGCATATCAGGGATCATACCTTCTCAACTTGTCTACTTGACAAACTTAACCACCTTGAATCTTTCATGCAACTCTTTAGGAGGTCTAATCACGGATGAGCTTGTCAATAGATTCTTAATTGAGCCATTCGTTGGAAATAAGGATTTATGTAATGACAACATGCGTTTCTTTCCTCCTTGTAATAAATCTATTCGGAGTAAGGGATTTATTGTCTACATTCTCCTCATGATCCCTCTTGTCTTCAGTTTTAGTTGGTTAGTCCTAGTCCTTAAGCGTCGTCGACTAATTAAAGGTAGAGAAGTCCAATATGACAACAGAGCAACGTCGAAGAATATAGATGTATTTTCAATATGGAATTATGATGGAAAAATTGCATTTGAAGATATCATAAAAGCAACGGAGGACTTTGACATCAGGTATTGCATTGGAACAGGTGGTTATGGGAGTGTTTACAGAGCAAAACTCCCTAAAGGCAAAGTAGTTGCTCTGAAGAAACTTCATAGCTATGAGGCTGACGAGCCAAATTTCAGAAAGAGTTTTACGAATGAAGTGAAAACATTAACCGAGATAAGACACAAAAACATTGTAAGACTACATGGATACTGTTTGCACAAGAGAAGCATGTTTTTGATTTATGAGTACATGGAAAGAGGAAGCTTGTTTTGTGTCCTAAGCAACGACTCAGAGGCTGTAGAATTAGATTGGAGCAAGAGGGTAAATATCATTAAAGGCATAGCTCATGCATTGTCTTACATGCATCATGATTGCACTCCTCCAATTGTTCATCGTGATGTAACAAGTACCAACATTCTACTGAATTCAGAACTAGCGGCTTTCGTCTCTGACTTCGGCACAGCCAGACTACTTGATCCTGATTCCTCCAATCAAACCATGCTCGCTGGTACTTACGGATATATTGCTCCTGGTAAGTTGCGTTATAGCCCTTGTTCAAAATCTTGTTTATTGTTTTATTTAGTCTTTAATTACAGTTAAAATAGAAAGACCAAATATCCTTCATCTGGTACTTAAATTTGTTGTGAATGCAGAACTTGCCTACACCATGGCTATAACTGAAAAATGTGATGTTTATAGCTTTGGAGTTGTGGCACTTGAAACTTTAATGGGTAAGCATCCTCAAGAGCNGACTATTGAAAACATGTTGCTAGGAGAAATACTAGACCAACGATTGCCACCACCAAGAAATGGCCTCGTTGCTCGTGATGTTGTTCTTGTTACTACACTAGCACTTGCATGCATAGATGCCAAACCGAAGTGTCGACCTACAATGAAGCAGGTTTCTCAGCAACTTCTCACACGCAAAGGATTATTAGCCAAGCGTATTAGCGAATTTTCACTTGGGCAACTCATGACCCCTAAAGTATTTATGGAAGATGAAAGTGAGATTGGTACTAGTGAAATTTGATGATTCTACACCTTGCTAGTATATTTCCTTTGCCCTTGGGTTCAATCTCTCGTGGACAAATGATTTTTAAGTACCCAGTAATAGTGTAAGCCTCTCTTTTACAATTAGAAATTAACGAAGCTGTGATGATGTGATGCTAAAATTATAAGTCTAGTTTTCTTTTTTCCCAAAACACGCTACTTTTTTCTCGCAAACAAAGTTTTGAATAAAAGGGAGAACACATTACAATTTGTTGTGCGAGTTTAAATCTACATTAGTCAACGCTAAGAAGGGAAAGTCGATGACTGAGGAGAATACGCCAAGTCGAATATTAGAAATAACCAATAGTGTGACCTGCTTCGTATCGATAATGTGAAACCATCAGAAAAAGAAACTAGATCAGTCTTCTCCAAATGGGTAATTTGTGAGAAAGGAAAATAAGTTTCTGAATAAATATTAGGCAATCAATTCTATTTAAAGAAGTTAACTGATTTTGTATTGTTATCCGAAATTGTATTTTCTAATTATGTACTTTCCTATTTTCACAGTTGGGAAACATTGAGCCACTTTTATTTGTATAAAGGGGGGGTTCAATCTCACAGTTATCACACAATCACTTCATTATATACATTCTCTGTAATTTTCTCTTTGCTCTCATCTTGAGACTTAGAGAAACTCTTATAATTCTCCAGAAAATAATAAAGAACAGTATACGGATTTAGAGAAACTCTTGTAATTCTCTAGAAAATAATAAATAACAATATACGTAAGCTCATCTTTTTTGGGTTGAAATTCTTATCTTTTTATTTACTTAGCTTTATTAACCATCTTCGTATACAAACCACATCTTGTAATCTTCTAAATTCATTGTTGATAAAACCTCCGTCAACACAATCAAAATCATAAGTCGCAGAACAGAAAAACAAAAGACTACTTGCTCCTACGTTAATGCAAAGACACCATCACTGGATAAAAACATATAATGCTAGTGTTCTATTTATTTCTGCTTATACCATTCGTGCTAGTACTTGTTTTTATTAGTTTTTGAACTCAATGTATCATAGGGAACTTGCGTACTTATCAACGATTTGGACAGACCATATAAGAAAAGTTAGACCTCATAGCAAAATGCAGAGACGACGTATGGAACATATGGGGCATGTCGCATACAGTCCTCATCTCCTAAAACTGTGTCAAGTCGTTCCAATAAAATTACTCACGTTTTGGCAAGTTCCAGTGATAACGGATCAGATTGGAGATCCAGGCATCCAGCAGGTGCGCTATTCAAGTGCGTTTGTACCATGTTAACTTGCAAGTAACTAGTACAAACCTTTCCATTTTACAAGATACAACTTGGTGCGATTGAGATCCTATATTCTGCAGTGGCCACAAGAGGAAGAATATTACACTTACATAGTAGAATTACACCAATACGACATCAGAAAAAAAAATAAAACCAAAAGACGAAACAGAAGAAGAAACGGTGAAAAAAGACCTTGCTCACCTTTTAGATTATCATTCTCCAAACTGTGTGCATGTCTTAAATGTCAATTAGTCTGCGTACGACACAGTTATATATCCGAAAAATTTGAGTGTCAAGTAATCTGTGGAGGTAATGTGCTCATGCGAATAGTTATAAGTCATTTGTATTGAACTTTGTAAAAGTAAATGCTAGTAATTATAAGTGTTGAAGCAGAGCAAGTTCATAGAATAGAGAGTCAGTAGTATTACGCGCTCTATCATTATGGTACGTACCTTCCATTTCCTTGTTCAACAATATTGTTGCGGTCCCAATGATCTTCGCCTCTATGCCAAGACCGTGTAGCGAATGCCAGAGAAATTCCTGGGCCATTCGCCTCTTTGCCAAGACCGTGCAGTGAAAGCCAGAGAAATTCTTGGGCCATTCGGGGGATAAATTCAGCAATTAAGCCCAAGTTTTGGTCAACTCATTTCATTGACGTGTTGTTTGTCGTGAGAGATGTTAGAGTTTGTGACTCGAATTCTATTTGTGCCGGCCTGAAAACTTCGCGGTGCGACATATGTGGCATTCTTGTAATTGGGAGAAATTTTGAGATCTGTGGTGGAAGCGGAGGGATCGGGCCGATAGGCCCGATCCCGAAGCCCACCACGGATCTCGTTGGGGGTGCAGAGGCGGAGCCCTTGCGGTATGAACCTGTTTGATTGGACCGTTTTGTCTGTACAGTTTTCGTCCGTACACATATATATTTTAGGGTTTTTGAGATTATATATATCTTAGGCTCGGTCGTGTAAAACATATCTTCTGTACTTTATTTTCGACATAGTGAAATTTCCTCCTCTGCTAGTGGTTTTTCCCGATTAGGGTTTTCTACTTAAATCTGTGTGTTCTTATTTTTCATCTGTTTTTTGTCAATTATCGTTTAGTAATTCTTAACAAACTGGTATCAGAGCTTTAATCCAGGTTTGATTACGATAATGGCAACCATGAAGTATGATATTCCGCTTTTGGATCGCAACACCAGATTTTCGTTATGGCAGGTTAAGATGCGGGCGGTCCTTGCGCAGTTTGATTTAGATGATGCACTGTTAGAGATTAATGTGATGCCTTCACCGTTATCAATGGAGGAAACGCAGCGAAGGGATCGAAAAGCCCTATCTCAAATTCAACTGCATCTATCGAATCAGATATTACAAGACGTTCTGAATGAGAAAACTACCGCGACTTTGTGGTTGAAATTAGAGCAGCTGTACATGATGAAAAGTCTAACCAATAAGCTGCATCAGAAGCAGCGACTGTATTCTCATCGTATGGCAGAAGGTACGTCTCTAGAAGAGCACATAAAGGTCTTTAAGGAAATTGTTTCTGATCTGGAAGCTTTGGAGGTTAAATATGAGTCTGAGAATTTAGCGTTGATTTTATTGTGTTCATTGCCCCCTTCATATACGCCTTTTAGAGACACTATTTTATACAGTCGTGAATCCCTTACTCTGAGCATGGCTTATGATTCTCTGCTCTCTAAGGAGAAGATGGATCAGATTGTTACAGGGACTGAGACTCAGGCAGAGGGTCTCGTTGCTAGAGGTAGAACGCAGGAGAGGAATTTTGGAAGTGATAATAGAGGCAAATCGAAATCTAGAAATAAAAGTAAAACTTGCAATTATTGCAAGAAAAAGGGCCACATCAAATCTGAATGCTATAAGCTTCAAAACAAGAATAAGAAGGCTGCTCCTAATCACAAGGGAAAACAAACTGAAAATACCGGTGAAGCCAGTGTTGCTAAAGATGATATCAGTGATAGAGAACTCTTAGTTGTTTCTGATGGCGACTCCAAACCATGTGATGATTGGATTCTCGATTCTGGTTGCACGTTTCATATGTATCCTAATAGGGATTGGTTTTCGACATATGAAACAGTAGCCAAAGGTGCTGTGTTAATGGGAAATAATGCGCCTTGTAAAGTTACTGGTGTTGGAACAGTCAAAATTAAGATGTTTGATGGAGTTGTCAGGACTCTCAGTGGTGTGAGACATGTTCCAGATTTAAAGAGAAATCTGATCTCTTTGAGTACTCTTGATTCAAAAGGGTACAAGTACACTGGTGAAGGTGGAGTTCTGAAGGTTTCCAGAGGAGCTCTTATCGTGATGAAGGGCTAGAAAAGATCTGCCGAATTATATGTCTTGTTTGGTTCTACAGTTACCGGTGAAGCAGCTATTTCTACTCCTTTGTTGTCAGATGACAAAGTCACTAGACTTTGGCATATGCGTCTTGGGCATATGAGTGAGAATGGCATGGCTGAATTGAGCAAAAGAGGACTTCTTGATGGGCAGAGCACTAGTAAACTGACATTCTGTTAGCATTGCATTTTTGGGAAGCAGAAGAGAGTCAGATTTACAAAAGGTATCCACAACACAAAGGGAACACTTGATTATACACATTCTGATCTCTGGGGACCATCTAGGGTACCTTCTAAAGGAGGTGCTAGATATTTGCTGACGATTATCGATAATTTCTCCAGAAAGCTTTGGGTGTTTTTCCTGAAGCATAAGAATGATGTGTTACCTACATTTAAGGAGTGGAAGACTATGATCGAGAAGCAGACAGGGAAGCAGATCAAACGTCTCTGCACTGATAATGGCTTGGAGTTTTGTTCTGATGAGTTTAATGTTTTTTGCAAATCAGAAGGAATCATGAGGCATTTAACAGTTTGCCGTACTCCGCAACAAAACGGTGTGGCAGAGCGTATGAATAGGACTTTGATGGAGAGAGTACATTGCATGCTCTCTAATGCTCTACAGCCTGTTTTCTGATTAATCGATCTCCTTCAACTGCTATTAAGAAAAAGACTCCAGAAGAGGTATAGTCTGGTACTCCTGCTAATTATTTTGATTTAAAGATATTTGGGTGTCCTGCATATGCTCATGTTGATAATGGAAAGTTAGAACCAAGATCTATGAAGTGCATCTTTCTAGGCTATAAGGCTGGTGTTAAAGGATATAAGTTATGGTATCTAGAAACTCGGAAGATTATAATGAGTAGAGATGTTATGTTTGATGAATCTGCTATGCTTCGTGATTTGTCTCTTCGAGATTCTAATAGTAAACATCAGCATAAATCAAAAACTCAGGTGGAGCTTGAGATTGGATTAGAATCTACACCAGCATCTACATCTCAGTCAGTTTCCTCTATACCACTATCGCCACCACCAGCGTCACCACCAGCGTCACCACAATATTTATTGCTAAAGACAGGCCTAAAAGATACATTAGACCTCCACAAAGGTATGCTGAGGCCGATCTAGTTGCCTATGCTTTGAATGTGGCTGAAAATATAGATTCTAGTGAAGAACCTTCTACCTATGTAGAGGCAATTAGTTATAATGACTCTGGGAAATGGATGATTGCCATGCAAGAGGAGATGGAATCACTTCATAAGAATGACACATGAGACTTGGTGAAACTACCTAGAGATAAAAAAGCTGTTCGCTGCAAATGGGTCTACAAAAGGAAAGAAGGAACACTAGGAATTGAAGAATCCAGGTATAAGGCGAGACTAGTTGCAAAGGGCTACAGTCAAGTTCCAGGCATAGACTTTACAGATGTGTTTTCTCCAGTTGTAAAGCATAGTTCAATTCGAGCTTTACTTGGTATTGTGGCTATGCATGATCTTGAGCTTGAGCAGTTAGATGTGAAGATAGAATTCTTACATGGAGAACTTGAAGAAAACATCTACATGGAACAGCCAGAGTGTTTTGTAGACTCAAGAAAGGAAGACTATGTATACTTATTAAAGAAGTCTCTATATGGCCTGAAACAGTCACCAAGATAGTGATATAAGAGGTTTGATTCATTTATGACCGCTCATAATTTCAAGAGAAGCAGTTATGATAGTTGTGTCTACTTTAAGAAGAGTGCTGACGGGTCTTTTATATATCTACTCTTATACGTCAATGACATGTTGATAGCATCCAAGGATAAAGAAGAGATTACAAAGGTCAAAAACCAGCTTAGTAAGGAGTTTGAGATGAAAGATTTAGGAGCAGCAAAGAAGATATTTAGAATGGAAATTCTGAGAAATAGAAAGGCAGGTAAATTGTACCTAAGTCAAAAAGGGTATATTGAGAAAGTTCTGTACAGATTTAATATGCAGAATGCTAAACCTGTTAGTACTCCATTAGCGGCTCATTTCAGACTTTCATCTGTTTTATCTCCAAAATCAGATGATGAGATTGATTATATGTCTCGAGTTCTATATTCTAGTGCTGTGGGATCTTTCATGTATATTATGGTTGTTCTCGTCCAGATTTGTCATATGCAGTCAGCGTTGTTAGTAGATACATGGCGAATCCTGGTAAAGAACATTGGAAAGCAGTTCAGTGGATTTTTAGATACTTACATGGCTCTACTGATGCTTGTTTGCAATTTGGGAGAACTAGAAGTGGAGTCGTTGGATATGTTGATTCTGATTTTGCTGGAGACCTTGATAAAAGAAGATCTCTCACTGGGTATATTTTCACCATTGGTGATTGTGCTATCAGTTGGAAAGCTACCTTACAGACTACAGTTGCATTGTCTACTACTGAGGCCGAATACATGGCTATTACTGAAGCGTGTAAGGAAGCTATTTGGTTGAAGGGACTATTTAGTGAACTCAGTGAAGACTTACAATTGATCACAATCTTTTGTGACGGTCAGAGTGCTATTTTTCTCACAAAAGATCAGATGTTTCATGAGAGGACCAAGCACATTGATGTGCGGTATCATTTTGTTCGTGATATTATTGCTCGAGGTGATATAATTGTGAGCAAAGTTAGTACTCATGATAATTCTGGTGATATAATGACTAAGACACTTCCTGGAGACAAGTTTAAGCATTGCTTAGACTTGGTTGGTATTACTTACTGAGTTTTGCCTTCTTTGTGGAAGAGGTGGAAAATATGTTTTTTGTCGAAAATTAGAGTTATTTCTTAATTGGAATTTGTGTCAAGATGGAGATTGTTAGAGTTCGTGACTTGAATTCTATTTGTGCTGGCCTGAAAACTTCATAGTACGATATATGTAGTATTCTTGTAATTGAGAGAAATTTTGATATCTGTGGTGGAAGCAGAGGGATCAGGCCAATAGGCCTGATTCCGAAGCCCACCACTGATCTCGTTGGGGGTGGGGGGGCGGAGCCCTTGCGGTATAGACCTGTTTGATTGGACCATTTTGTCCGTACAGTTTTCGTCCGTACACATATATATTTTAGGGTTTTTGAGATTATATATATCTTAGGCTCGGTCGTGTAAAACATATTTTCTGTACTTTATTTTCGATATAGTGAAATTTCTTCCTTTGCCAGTGGTTTTTCCCGATTAGGGTTTTCCACTTAAATCTGTGTGTTCTTGGTTTTCATCTGTTTTTGTCAATTATCGTTTAGTAATTCTTAACAAGAGAAAAGTCTTACTCCATT
>JXTB01000736.1:91448-113399 GCA_002914805.1 Parasponia andersonii | reverse complement strand
TCAGAAAAGCGATCAATGAAGATCGCACAGGTCCTTGAACCTCCGTTCCAATCTTTAAAGTCCTGGAAGACAGATCGAATGATAAATCCTCCAGGTCTTAACGGGTCCAGTTCTGACTTTTTCGTCAACTACTCGAGGATCGAAGTCTTCACTGGTCGTTTTGATTGACGCTTTCACTGACGGTTCGACTGACGCTTTATCTGACGATCCGACTGGAGCTTCGCTCGCTGCCTCGACTGACGCTTTATCCGCTGCCATGACTGATGCTTTGTCCGACAGGTGGACCATCATTGCGCGAGATATCATATCCTTTGCTGCAAGTTTTAGCGAGTTGTTATAACATGTCCTCGCATCATATTGATTTCCTCGCACCTCACCTACCCCATGTTGGCTCGGGAACTTCATTGTTAGATGGTAGATCGAGGTGACAGCTCGAAGTTCCCTTAATGTGGTCTTCCTAGCACAGCATTGAAGGCAGATGGGTAATCTACCACCAAAAACTGGGTCATTATCGATGAAACCCTTGGAAAGGTCCCAACGCTGACCATCAGTTCAATCATGCCTATAGGCATCAGGCTGTCACTAGTAAAACCATAGAGTGGAGTGGCGGTAGGTTTCCGGTCGCTCTCATTCAAACCCATCTTTTTGAAGGCGTCGAAGTACAGGATGTCCACAGCACTTCCGTTATCGACCAATACTCGCCACAACTGTGTGCTTCCACAGCTAATTTTTATGACCAGCATGTCATTATGTGGATAATGGACTTCCCTTACATCTTGCTCTGTGAAAGTAATATCCATTTCCGGTACTCACTGAAACTTGTGTGGTCACTGCTCAAGATGCATGACGTTGGTTAACGGCTGCTGTCGACCTTCTCGCGCATATCTATCCTGTGCTTGCTTGGAATCTCCTCCAACATGCAGTCCTCCAAAAATAGTTCGCACCTCACGCTGAATTTCTGGAGGTCGATGTTGGTCTTCTTCTCGCCTTTCATCGCTCTGCCTAGTGTACTGCCGCAATCATCCCTCTCTAATCAGCCTTTCAATTTCATCTTTCAGGGCAAAGCAATTATTAGTATCATGCCCAATATCATTGTGATATCGGCAAAACTTGTTGGGGTCGCGCTTTGTCCTGTCCCGCTTCATTGGTTTTGGTTGTCGGAATCGCTTCTTCTGGTTTGTGACCACATAGATATGATCTATGGGCGCGTTCAATTCAGTGTGATTGTTAAACCTCATGGGAGCTTTTGAAATCTCCTGCCTTTTGGGTCTAGGCTGATTCTCATTTGTCTGTTCATTATTCCTCTTGTTTTTCTTATTACCGTTGTTGTTGGTAATGACCACATCTTTAGTCGCATCTGTCCTTCCTCCTTTTTTAGTCTTTTGAAGATTCTCGCGTGAAGATTCTAAACTCAGATGCTGACCAACTCTTTGGTAGAAGTCTTCGAGAGTTCTACACTCTCGCTCAAGTAATTCCTCCCAGAGTTTTATTTCTGGTCGTACGCCAGCCATCATAAGAGTAAGAACTCCTCCTTCAGGTGGGTTGTTGACCTTTGCTAGCTCTGAAGTGAATCGATTGAGATAAGACCGTAGAGTCTCCTCTGGACCTTGTCGGATTGTGGACAAACTAACAAGCGGAATAGTGAAATTCTTTGCGGCTTGAAACTATCTTAAGAACGCCGTCTGTAATTGTTGCCAGGACGAAATTGAGCCGGATTTAAGTCCTCGGAACCACTTCTTCGCTACTCCCGAGAGTTTTACAGCGAAACATCTGCAGCGTGCATGATCACTAACCCGATGAAGTTCCATCAAGTCACTGAAGTGATCCATATGGTCCTGTGGATCAGTTTTCCCATCAAAAGTGTTAATGGTGGGAAGTCTGAATCCAGTGGGAAGGGCTGCAGCTCGAACCTCCTCGCTGAATGGCGACTGACGATATCCATCAGCAAGTGCATCTAATGCGATCCTTAAATTGTGAACATCGACGTTCAGAGAGAAAGCATCATCCCTTGCTGGCGGTAAAAGCGACCTTCGTTCGTTATCCTGTTTCATGGCGGGTTGGTCAGGTAGAGTCTTCTGCGACCTGTGAGAGGAATCCAGTGACATAGTGCGATGAGACCGACTTTGGTCGTTGTGATGCGATACAGATCGATCATGACTACGTCATCGCTCCAAATACTGTCTTAGGTCCGCAGGATCTTGTTTCGACTCTCTGCTGATTCTTTCGAAGACGCTTCTCGATGGTCGTCCTTGTTCGCCCCTCAAGCGATCTTGACTATTAGTGGATTTACGAGAAGGTTGTACACGATCACGGTTCGTACTTGAACTCTCCGTACCAGATTCTGGAGGCAAGTTTGCGACCTTGCCTTTCCCTTTGGAGATGCGATCTTCATGACGCTCCTGCTGAGTTCTTGGCTGACCACGTCTTTTCGTCTCTAGGATCTGTATTCCTTTCTCAGGTAATTGAGCAGGACGTTCTTTGGGACGTTCGTGTTGTGGTGGGGTCACCATCTGCCCTTCAGCAAGTCGTCGCAGGGTGTCATTGATCTGGTTAGTGACTTGCTGAAGGTTTACCAGCGTCTCCTCCATACGATCCTATCTCTGGGAAAGGTTTTCTGTTACAGTCATAGTAGGCTGATCCAGAGCTGGGTCTGCCTGTGTAGCGGCAGTACTTTGAGGTTGGTTTTGGCTAGTTCCGGTGACTTTGGTAGTGTTTCTAATGTTTGTCATTATTCAAAAAGTGGAATTTGATAAATTTTTCTGCCGGAATAGCCCTCCTTCTAGCGCCAATTGTTGATGGAGGTTTTATCAACAATAAATTTAGAAAAAATTAAGAGATGTGGCTTGTGCGAATTGAGTTAATAATCAAAGCAAATAAAGAGAGAGGATTTTATAGTGGTTCAGTCCCGAAAAAGATGAGCTTACGTCCACTATTTTTTCACTATTTTATAGAGAATTACAAGCACTCAAAGTTACAATGTCTCGTCTAGAAATTGGAAAACTGAAAAGCAATTAGAATACTCAAAACTTGATTTCTCTTCGGAACATTGAGTCCCCTTTATATAGGTAAAGGTAACCCTATGTCCCTATGATCCTAATTGTGTAAACGGGTAATTATACAATCGGGTAACATAAATTAAGTAACAACATAATTGGATAACCACTCAAAACAGGTAACTGGTTGATCATAAATAGGAGACTTCTGTTTCCCTTTCCTTGTAGGTTTCCTATTTGACATAGCATATACTTGTTTCCCTTTTCTTTCGGAAGAGGTCGTCCACAACCTATACAGAGAAGGTCGCACATAACTTATGCAAAAAAAGGTCACACGACTATACAGAGGAGGTCGCATATAACCTGTGAAAGAGGTTGCACATATCCAATACGGAGGAGGTCGAACTTAACTCTTATGCGACCTTAGGATTTTAGACCGCACAATAAAGACGAAACTCATTGACGTTCGAAAATTACGATTTTCTTTCGTTTGTTTATATATCAATTAATAACACATAAAGTAGAATGTCTTTCCTTTTTCTATTCTGTTTCTTCTCAATTACAAATTAGTAAACATGATGTAAGAACATGTATAACTTAACCATGACGAAGAGGAAATAGGACGAGGAAACTGAAATATTTTCTTTTTCGTGTGTTCATATATTAATCAGTAACACATTAAAAAAATTATGTACTTTCTTACTCGTTATGTTTTATTTCTTTCTATATCTTTTCTAGTCGCTGAATAAAAGCGACATATAACCATCTAACACAGACCTTGACCACAAATCAGTCCAAGGTAAGGGGCATATATATTCCCACAATTCAGTCCAGACTTCAGTGAAGCAGAAAAGTTGGACTTGCATTCAAATAATTTAGCCAACGCACCCCATTTTAGAAGTCGAAGAGTTTTTATGTACTTTAGTCTTTAGTCACGTATTCAACTTTCAAATGTTATATTTTCTTATCTTGAATTATATTTTTTTTATATTATTTTGATTCTTGGTTTATTTATTTATTTTTTTTTTTTTTTTTGAGAGGGATCCTTGGTTTATAACACGATTATTCAAGCCGAGATCATATAGGGACCAAATATGGGACATTTAAAAAATTGTGAACCAAAAATCTGACTTCTGATTATTTTTTCAGGACTAAAAATACGACTAACCTGAAAAAAGAAATGACGTTCAAGATTGAAAAGAATAGTAAAACTTTAAAACGACAAAACCAGAAAACCAGAAAACGACAACAAACAGTGGAACGATCGACAACCAAAAAAAAAAAAAAAACAAAAAAACAAAGAGGAAAATGGTAGGAAGCTAAAAAAAAACAACGCATGAACAACGGCATACAAGACAGATGCACTTCACCACGTAATCATGTGACTGTTGCCATCAAAAGTGTGTATCAATATCTTTTGAGCAAAATAAATAAAAGAAGCAGCAGGAAAATTGTGTGAAAAGCTAGATTTGCATGATAAATAAGTTAATATAACACCGACCCAAAATAATTAGACCGTGAGAAATCGCATGCCAAGAGCTTTGCATGAAAGAGATATTACGTCAATGGCGCTGCATTGACTGATTAAATCACCTTAGATTTAATTGTCATCGTTGACTAATATTTTCCAAAGCAAATTTGAAGTCTATGCAGCCAAGTATACATATAACGCAATGAATTCCCGGTTGTGTCTTATAACAACTCATCATCAACAATTCAGCGTGTTACATACGAAATGCAATTGTGGAATAAAAAGTTCAAAAGAAGAAAAGAAAAGTCTCTGAGCGTGTTAATTAAGTCAATCCAGAACAACCAGACTTTATTTTCATCAAGGCATCAGCACCGTGCATGCATAGAGTACTAGTATAACACAATTTATCATTATGTATTTTTGAATTACAAATAGAGCTAATTCCCAACTACCCTTATGTCTATGGTGGTGGATCTGTATTAGTCTTAGCCAGTCAGTACTTTGTATATCACTATTTGATCATTATGATGCCTACCATTTCCTTATTCAACAATATTGTTTCAGTTGCATGGGTTGTTACCTTTGTCTTGGCCTACATAACTAACGTGGAAAATGGTAGTTCCTTGGTGACAGCTTCTGAATCACAATCAGTACTAGAGCTGGAATCAGAAGCTTTGATCAACAGTGGATGGTGGAATGAAAACGGCACAAGTCCTTCCTACTTGCCCGGTGTGACCTACGATATCGCTGGAAGCGTTACTGAAATTTCACTCAGGAATAGGCATGGAAAGGGAAGAATAATATTAGAGAAACTCGATTTCACTTGCCTTCCAAATTTAACCCGTCTGGATCTTGCCGATGCACAGCTCTTTGGGAGAATCCCACCGGAGATAGGTAGTCTTTCAAAGCTCACTCACCTTGACCTTTCTTTTAATAAGCTCACAGGTCAGTTACCTCTCTCACTAGCCAACCTCTCCCAGTTGGTGAGGCTTAATCTTTATTCCAATGAAATCCGTGGTTCAATTCCTCAAGAATTGGGCAGTTTGAAGAATCTTGTTGCACTCAATTTGAGCTCGAACTACTTGAGCGGTCCAATCCCTACCTCCATTGGACTTTTGTCCAACCTTACTCATTTACATGTCTCAAACAATCAAATTGAAGGTGAGTTACCTCTTTCACTTTCAAGGCTTACCCAATTAGTCGAGCTTGATGCTTTCTCAAATAAAATTTGCGGTTCCATTCCTGCTGGAATAGGGACCTTGAAAAATTTGGTTTCTCTTGATTTATCTAGTAACAACTTCAAGGGACAACTTCCCTCCTCTCTGTTTCAGTTAGCCAACTTAACTTTTATTTCACTTTCCTTCAACAAAATCAATGGTTCCATTCCTTCGACTTTGGGTCATTTAACCAATTTGATGGAGCTACGTCTTGAAGCAAACCAAATTGGTGGTTCCATTCCTCCTGAGATTGGGAATTTGAAAAACCTACTACACGTGTACCTCAATAGGAACCAATTTAGTGGTACCATTCCTTCTGAAATAGGAGAATTAAAGAATTTAACTCATTTAGATCTTAGTGTCAACAAGTTGGAAGGACAACTCCCTCCAACTTTGGGCCATTTAATCAATTTGTCTAAACTATACGTTAGTTCAAACCAAATTAATGGTTCCATCCCCTTAGAATTCGGGAATTTGAAGAATTTGACCCATCTGGATCTCAGTTTTAACAAGCTCGTGGGTCCAATTTTGCCATCTTTGAGTAGTTTAGCAGCCAATCTTAATTATCTTTACCTAAGTTCAAATCAAATAAATGGTTATATAGATCCAGATATTGGAAAACTGAAGGAACTTATGGAACTAGACCTGTCACATAACGAGATATCTGGGATGATACCGAAACAGTTTGCTCAATTGCAAACATTGCGGCTTTTGAATCTTTCCTGGAACTACTTAAACGGCTGCATTATTCCCATCGAGATGTGTAGTGCTGCTGTTGATGCATTCCCAGCCTTTGACCTTAGTCACAACTTGAATCATCCAGAAATA
This sequence comes from Parasponia andersonii, assembly GCA_002914805.1. Taxonomy (NCBI): domain Eukaryota; kingdom Viridiplantae; phylum Streptophyta; class Magnoliopsida; order Rosales; family Cannabaceae; genus Trema; species Trema andersonii. The sequence continues at coordinate 106,890 of JXTB01000736.1, read as the reverse complement.
CCTCCATTTAGCAACATTATGGCCTGCAATTATCTCACAGGGATTATTCAGTCTCATCCTACATGTTATTCTTTTCAAGATGAACCATTTGAAGGCATCAAGGATTTATATTGTGACACTGGAATTACGGCGTGCACTGACGCTCCAATGCTCCATCAAGTGATCAACTACAAAATCAAAATCATTCTCCCCATCACAATTTTCCTTGCCTTATATCTTGCATCGTTTTCGTTGGCCCTTAGACATCGGATTGGAAACAGAAAAGTCCAATCTGATAACAGAGCAGTAAAGAACGGAGACATATTCGCAATATGGAATTATGATGGAAAAATTGCATTCGAAGACATCGTAGATGCAACAGAGGACTTTGATATTAGATATTGCATTGGGACAGGCGGATATGGTAGTGTCTACAGAGCACAACTACCTAACGGTAAAGTAGTTGCCCTGAAAAAGCTTCACAGTTCGGAGGCTGATGAGCCAGCTTTGCGGAAGAGTTTCACGAATGAGGTAGAAATGTTGACCCAACTACGCCACAAAAATATTGTGAGACTACCTGGATTCTGTCTCCACAAAAGATGCATGTTTTTGATTTATGAGTACATCGAAAGAGGAAGCTTGTTTTGTGTCCTGAGCAATGATGTGGAGGCTGTAGAATTGGATTGGAGCAAGAGGGTTAACATTATCAAAGGCACAGCTCATGCATTGTCCTACATGCATCACGATTGCAATCCCTCAATTGTTCATCGAGATGTAACTAGCACCAACATTCTATTGAACTCAAAGCTAGAGGCTTTGGTCTCTGACTTTGGCACAGCAAAGCTATTTGATCCCGATTCTTCGAATCAAACCATGCTTGCCGGCACTCATGGATATCTTGCTCCTGGTAAGTGGTATATCCTTCATTCTCCTAATGCTTTTCTTCTCTTTATTCTTTGTATTTGAATTCATACTTTGGTTTGAATACTAATGTATATCATTTCCATGGAAAACAAACAGAGAAATAATTACTTCACCTGATACTTTCAACTCTTGTTGTCAATGTAGAACTTGCATATACCCTAGCCATAACCGAAAAATCTGATGTCTATAGCTTTGGAGTGGTGGCACTTGAAACACTAATGGGTAAACATCCGGGAGAACTTATGTTGTCATTGTCGTCGTCATCAGTTCAAAATTTGTTGCTAAGTGAAGTATTAGACCAACGCCTATCACCACCGAGTAATCGCCTTGTTTCGCACGATGTTGTACTTGTTGCTACACTAGCGTTGGCATGCCTAAATGCAAAACCAAAGAGTCGACCAACAATGAAACAGGTTTCTCAACAACTTCTTACTCGCAAGGGAGTATTAGCCATGCGTTATAATGATATAACACTAGGACAACTTATGATCTCGGAAGTCTACCTAGATGCTGGAAGCAAGATTAGTACAAGTGAAATTATTGATATTTCCTGTGACTAGGATCTACGTTCATATTTTCTGGCCTCAAAATAATATCTTTCCATTTACGTTTTGAAATGGCATGTCAAGTTTTTATTCCCGCTATATACATCAATAACAATGTATTTTTTCTTTTATATTTGGTATGCGTTTGGAAAGATCATATGTATTTAAATAGGATTTAATAAGTATTTCAATCTAGCATTTTTCGGTAAAACTAATAGCGCTTTTGCGTGCTCACAACATTAGAAACCGGTTAAGTTTGACAGAAAACGAAACTAGCGTATCAGATGTGGGAAGTTGAAAGTCCAGACAATGATTTCATTTCATCACTATTATGGAATCTAAGACGGGAAAGGGAAGTGGTCCTCAAATGAAACTGCGTGGGTATTTCGCCTTTCTCTATCAAAGGGACAGATGCTCTTAACAACGATCATGGACTCTTGAATAATTGAGTTCATGTCAAACACTTTATTATTGATGAACAACACTTCATTTTTAACCAATTGGTGATTTATTTATCATTTTAAGATTCAAAAAATTAAGAACGACACAAAGATACACACATGACATTTTGTAATTAGTTGAAATATGAGACTACAAGATATGCTCAACATTTTTCATAAATCAAAGTATTCTAGCATCTCGGAGTCAGAGTCCAACAAGAGTCGATTAATTAATTGTAGTGCAGCCCAGAAGAAGATATTACAATGAAACTCGAAAAAAGTAAGGGATACTTAGACTGTGGATTACTAAATAATTACAAGTGCATCACATAGTCTAAGTACCAGAACATCAGTTCAATTATGGAACATATTTCCACAATTCAGCCAAACATTTCAATCAAGTGGAAACGTTACAACTTGCATGACTTACATTAGTCCGCGCACCCCATTCATTAAGTCTAAGAATTTTGAGATCCTAGTGATTCCATGGCATTGTTTTCAAAATTAAGTCATTGTCAAATATTAGTTGGTGTTGGATTTTCTTTTGCTGACTCGCACAAGCATGTAACATCAAATATGTCAAATGTGAATTGTCATTTGTCAAGCCGATGGCTGCCCAGCAGCCGGTGGTATACGTTTTTTGGAAAGGCTAATGCTAATTATCTCACATTATATATATCTCACATTTTTCATACAAACTAATTTAGCAGATGATTTGTCACCATATAATTGGTAAATGTCATTCAACCTATAGTAAGTTTTAATTCAGTGAAAATTTGTATGACACATAAAATGTAACATCTTCATTATCTACATACTACTAGTGGGAATTTATTAACTTTCCATTAATAAAGCATTACTTTCTGAAAATATTCTTGTAATTGATTTTTTTTTCTAAAAGATATGCTAATTTGAACTTATTTTTGCTTTAAACTCTGGGATAGATGATTTTACTTACAAATATAACGTGGATCGATTTATACGTATATTACAAAACGAAAGGTAGTAAATAAGTACAAAAAAAAAAATACTAACTAAAAAGAGACTATAAAACATCTAAAAATATACAAACTGCCTCTACTCTAGCTCATAAACTCATTTAATCGTTTCAACCAGCATATACAACACAAGACTACTATGAGCTTCAACTCAGTAAGTAAAGTAATGGATGAAATATTGCTCAGTCACATATATTAAATGCATGATCATACTTATTTAAATGTTTCGTTATAAATATTTTCCTTTAGGTCCCCCTATGTTTTGTGCATATTGTCCAGTTTGGTATTATGCTTGTAGGGCTTCTTGAACTGATGATATCTCATGGGTTCTCTTCTAGCCGACTCTTACCACAGTGGGCTCATTACTAATATTACTCCATCGTTACCCCATCGAGCTCAAGAGATAAAGCAGTTCGCAACTGTAGTGTAATCTATTATATACTTTAGAGGAGGAATAATGTGGCGAATCTTCTGACTAATTTCTTCATATTTGCTCCTCTTTTGGGGTCGCTATTCCGAAACTATAAACCTGTATCCCACTTCCCCTTAAAAGTAACACAAAACCTTTAAAAAGTTACCTAGTATTAACTTTTTTTATGATAAACATGGCTTTTAGAAACTTGTCACATGTCTTGAACTTCTCCTAAAATATGCATGGCCTCATGATGTATATGATAAAGCCATACTAGAAATGCCAAGCATGTATACAGAAATAGAGATGCTAATATTCATGCCTATAACCCGAATACAAAGTATAAAAAAAAAACATAATAGACACCCACATAACATATAATTTTTATGTTACAGTTGACTATATTACTTATCTAGACTCTAAACTTTTAAGTTACTTATCTAGACTCTAAACTTTTAAGTCATTGCTTGTAAAATATTTTTTTGCTTAAGATACAATTTGACGTGTTCTTAATATTTGTTAATGACAACTTAATTGATCAATTCACAGCTCAATATTATTAAGTGTGACCACTACTAATTCCTAGAATAAAGAGCTATATCCAATACGTCATATACCATATAAACATCCACACAACTATTTATATCATTCTTATTGACAACTAGATTTATAGTTTAGTATACATCCATAAATACATTATGATTTGGTAGGTAAATACAAAATTCTTTAAAGCTATATCCAATACGTCATATACCATATAAACATCCACACAACTATATATATCATTCTTATTGACAACTAGATTTATAGTTTAGTATACATCCATAAATACATTATGATTTGGTAGGTAAATACAAAATTCTTTAAAATGTATAGAAAGTTGTATCCTAAAAACAACTTTGCATCACTTTGTATAAATATAATAATTACTACCCCATAAATCTGTAACTATATATAAAGAATCATTAATTACAAGTTAAAATAGTATATATATATATATATATATATATATATATATATATATATATAAAGATGTGGCCTTGCACCAATAAGAAAGTTACTAGAACTTAGAGACAAGCATGATTCACGACAATCTGTTCAAATTTCAAGCTCACTATCTTTATTCTCATGTGAGCATATATATATAGATACATATACATCACAAAATTCAATATCCAGCAGCTAGTACTACAACCGTATCAATAATATCTGAACTAAATAAATTTTACAAAAATACGTGAGATTCCAAATCATAGAGAGGAATACACCTTGTCCAATTTAATCAATATTGCTTGTATTAAATTTAGAGATCACAAATGAAGAAATACTCGTGTATGGGAGATATGGGCACCAATCCATATTTTTTTTTTTACCTATGCATAGTTATCAATTTGGCCAATGAAAATTTAGCATGCACATTTTTTTATTGTAAAAAGTAAAAGAGAGAAAGAGCATTAATGATGCACGTCTTTTTGTGTATTTCATTATAGCTATTGGATTTAATGGTGATCCAATAGCTAAAAAAAAATACCTACTCATAGGTAAAGAAAAAAATACTTATTGGAATAATACACACATAGCTAATTATATTAATATTAAGAAGAATAAACTAATAACATATACCTTCAAATTCTAAAGTAGACAAAAGATACGAGATTCAAAAACTTCAGTTGATACTTTTACATTGTATTAACTCCTAACAAAACTGGTTGCACACTTCCATATTCATGACCTGTTTTCAAATGCTTTTAGAAGAGAGATACGGAAGAGCAAGACTAGAAGAAAATATTCCCTGACCATTCAAGGAGTTTAGAGCTATAATCTCTCCTGAAGTATGCATAAATCATGTTCTAAAAAGTTTGCCGACTTTCACTTTTATTTTTTTGAAACAATATAAAAATTGAGTAATGATAATTACACGTAGACAATAAGTAGAAAAAAATTAAAACAAAAATAACTAGGTTTATTTTTACACAAGATAAGCCAAATAATATAAAAAGTTAATATACTATGTTTAGCATATAGCACCAAAGGCAAAACTATTTATGTACTAGTCTACTAAGTTGATCAAATATTTTACTAAAAAAAATCACAATCTTTCTAAGAAAAATATGATTTAAAAATAATATAGTCAATGCATGTCAAACTTATACCAATGAGTATTTTTCGAGCATTTTACTATAGAATTATTTAAATAGTAAAGACTAATATTCACAATAAATTAATGTAAAGTACTCAAAATGATACACACTTATAACTTAATATTAAATGCGATGCAATCATACTATTATTAACTTTGTAATTATGTGAGGAACTAGATGTTACATAAAATTATATTAAAATATTTGTAAATAACATGGAATCTCTAGTTTTTATCTTTTTGAAATGCTTATACTAATGTAAAATTTTTCAAAATTTTGGTTTTGCCCCTTGATAAAACTTAGGGTCATATAGAAATATGACCAAAATGTAATAGTAAAATGTCCGGTATATATGTTTATATACTAAGTATAAAATTTTATAAAAAATCATAATTGTTTTATACCCACCCTAATTATTTTTTCCTCTCACTCCTTTTCCTAAGAAGACTTCCCATAAAATTTTTAAAATTTAGTATAATTTTTCACACTTTTTAAATATTTTTCAATTCAAAAATTTGTCATTAATAAAAACTTAAAATAAATTTTTTTACACTTATTAGTTTTGAAAAGTTCATCCTTCATTTTCTTATCTATTTATATTTTTTATTTTGATTCTGTCGTTATTCTCTATAATGACAACATGAATTCGGTTTCTTCATTTTTCCGCTTATCAAAGTCCTTTAGTTTAAACTATAAAAACTTACATCTAATTATACTGAATTTTGATATCTAAAAGCTTAAGAAACAAGTTTATACCTGAACAATAAATGGTTTATCAGGTATGTAAAATCCTAAATTTTTGTAAGGGTAATTAAGTAATTTTGCTTTAAGGGCAATTTGGTAATTTTGTATTTCGAATAAATTAAATAAAATCTGAAATGAATTTGGTTTTGAATCTAGACAAGATAAAGTCTAGGTGCATTTGGGGGCAAAAGTGTAAAAGAAATTTCAAACCGGGGACCAAACTGTAATTAAAGTGGGACTAAAATGAAAGAATCTTTTTAAATTGTGGCCAAAGTGGAATTTCAGAAACTTGATTTTTCGGTCGAATCAGAATGCGCCATATGTCCCACTGCTACAGTTTTTGAAAAATTGCATAAAAACCCCCTATTTCTCTCTTCTTCTCCACGGATACCCCCCAAAAACTCCGACGGAACTGTTCACCGTGCGCCGCCACCGTCCGCCGTCGTGCCAGACACGCCAGTCCGCCGTGAGCAGAAGCCGCCGACGAAGCCACGCCCGGTGGTGCGGTCTCACTCCGCCGCCTGCCGCCGGAGATCGAAGCCTCCGAAGGTAACGCCGCCGTGACGGTTTTTCGCCCGCCGTGCCGCCGTCCGACGTCCGATCACCGTGCAACCACCACCGTTGGAATCGTCTCAACTCCAGCTTTGATTTCCGACCACTCTCAGCCTCCAACTCGGCTCCGGTGAGAAGTTGACTACTGTAGCTATTTATTTTAATATTTAAATTTGTGGTGTTTTCGTAATTATTTCGGATTTGAGTTATTTTTCTCAAAAAAAATTATACCACATGAAAGAGGAGTTTGAAACATGAATTTTCATGGTTTTAAAGTGTTAAAACGATATCCGGAAGGCTGTTAATTTTCGGGATGAAAATGTGGTATTTTCCTAAATATTTTCAAAAAGTGGTATTTTTGTAATTTTTGGATTTCGAGCCCATTTAGTGTTTGGGACCTCGAAACTGAGTTCTGATTTCGAATTTGGACTCAGTGAGGTCGGGACATGAAGTTTGATATAAAATATCGCTATTTTCCGAGGTGGCACGAAAATAGAGAAAATAGCCCGAAATTTGCACCGTTTTGCGTGCCACGGGTCGGTCCCGTACCGGGACCCATTTTTGACGAAATTTATATCTAAACCAATGTTTTTGGGTGTTTTGAATTCAGTGGTGATCTCCGTTTCACAATCCGAGACTCCGTTTGAAAAGTCATATTTCAAGTGTACGTGACTGAACTCGAATATCTTGTCCGAACAACCCGGTGACCAATTGAGGATATTTCGAACATCGTAGGCCAGCGTAACTAATATTTTGAGGTAGGGGATTCAATTTCCTTGTTTTATATTATTTTCATTGAAATTGGAATTTATTATGAAAAATAAAATTTTGTGATTTTATCAAAATAAATTGTTTAAATAGTGATTTTGATGAACTATGAATTTGTGAAATATCGTAGACCGCTCTAGATGTTTTTAAATATGATTTTGTACAAGTTTTTATACTTGGAATTTGGTAAAACCATGGAGATTGTACTTTTGGGTTTTAAAGTACAAAATGGGTTTTAGTTAAAAATCAGAGCGTGTCTAAGGTGTTAAATTACTGCTTGGACTGTTTTGAGATTATATATATTGCACATATCATATGATCATGCATGAGATTCGTCTTAGGCATCACGGTATTGTAGTAGGCGGACTAGTGCACCCGCCTTCGGTGAGAGCCCGTAAACCCGTGCGGGGTTTGTTTTCTGATTATCTCTATATTCGGTAGGCGTAGGCATTCGGTGCCCCTCTGGTTCGGTAGGATTTGACACATGGGTGTCCCTCCGGTTTTTCAGAGATAGATGTCAGGCAGAGAGCACTCAATACATGTAGTATAAGTTGCTCTAGTTGTGATGAGGAGATGAGGACTCATGTGATGTATTGATTTATGTGATGTGCATTATACTTATTTAAATTGAGACTTTTATCTGTTTTGACTTGGATGTCTGATTTGATTTTAGCATGATTTTCTATAAATGGTTTAAATACTTGATATTTATAAAAATGCTTCCCAATATTATTAACCATGCAGTTGTATTGAGAATTACTAGAAAGGATTTTCCAAAAAGGGTAATTGAGTTTTCTACTGAGCATTCATGTGCTCACCCCCCCTACTTCCTTCCTCTTTCAGGTATCAAGTTATTCTGTTACAGATATTCGCGTGGCTTGGCAAGCATGTTTGGTGTATGCTTGCAATTCCGGTCATCTTCATTGGTTGGTTCATACTCTGTATCGTTTTCTCTAAATTAAATTCATTTAGCCATGCGTAATATATTCACTGAATGGATGTACGAGGATGATTTCAATATTTAATCGAGTACTTTGACATAGAAATGATTTTATGAAAATTATTTTAATTATGGGCCTATGGTTTAAAATTGAACACTATCATTAAAGTTAATGATTTAAATAAAAGATTTCTAAAATTTACTATTTATCATTTCTCGAGATGGTCCAATATTTAAAATTTACTTACTCTTGAGGACTAAAATTTAAATTTTAAGTACTCGACTTTTTCTGAAAATTTTGGGAATTTTTGTTTATCATTATTTTCACTTAAAATTACTAAAAGTCATGGCCTTGGATTTTCGGTCGTGACAAGGTATATGTGAAGGTTATGAACAGAATTAAGGTTTCGTTATCTATTCTTATGTGTCAAATATTCATTTACTTATTTGATAGGATACTTTTGTAAGAAAATAATTAGTTCTTGTAATATTTGAGTTCAAAAATTTTATCTTTGAATACCCCCAAAAAAATATAAAAATTGAAAAAAAAATTAAAAAAAAAAAACTCGTGATTAAGTAGTGCCCCATTGTGATCAATTCCTGGTTCTACCCCTTTTTATTGGCGGTGCCTGTTGAACAATATTTCAGCAGAACATTTTCAACACAGCTTATTAATTAACTATTTACTCCTTTGAATCACTAATATATTGATCTAGTTTGAATCCTTATATCAAGTGCATTCACTTCGAGTAAAATTATCTCTACGCATATATAGTTATGAAATATTAAACCGTATTTTAAAATCCTATCTATAAAAATGCAATTTTACCAAGAATTATTGGAAAAACCGGATTTAAGAAAGGGCAAAGGGGTAAATTCTGACCCAATGGCAAAACAGTAATTTTGATTCTTGGATTATTAAATTCAAAACATCTTGAATTTTTTAGTGGGGGCCACAGTTACAAATATTTTCTTAAAAGCCCCTAGAAAAAAAAGCTCATTCTTACATACAAAGGCCCGAGGAAGAAAGAGAGAAGCTCGGCTACTGTTCATTCACTAGCCATTCACCGTTCAAGTTGCCTCACACGCCGACGAAGCTACACCACTTGTCACCATCCCGTTTTGCCGCCGGTAGCTAGAAATCAGAGGCCACGAAGAAGACGCTTGCAGATCGAATTTTTGTCTATTGTGTCATCATTCAATATCTGTTGCTCTTACCATCGTCCCAGTCCTTTTCCTACCAGTCTCGACCATAAACTCGCCGCTAATAAGATTTTTATCATTTTAATTATTTTACTAAAATTTTTAAAAAGTGATATTTTTATAATTATTTTGTTGGGTAATTATTTTAATCGAGATAATTACGGTTGGTATAAGCAAAAACAATATCCGGAAGTGTGTTAATTTTCAAATAGAAAAAGTGAACATTTTTCTACATATTTTCAAAAAGAAGTAATTTTGTAACTTTCGAATTTTAAAGCCCATTTAAGGTTTGGGATTTCGAAACTGAATTTCAGCTTCAAATTTGAACTCAGTTAGATCGATAGACGAATTTTGATATAAAATATTGCAATATTTTGAAGTGGCATGAAAATCAAGATTTGTGGCCCGTGAATAGTACTGTTTTGTATGTCACTGGTCGGGTCCTTCACCGAGACCTATTTTTGATAAATTATATGTGTAACTTAGTATTTTTAGGTATTCTGAATTCAGTGGTGATTTCTGTTTCTCTATTTGAGGCTCTATTGGAAAAATCATTTTTTAAAGTGGGCTTACTAGCATCTTGAAACGACTATTCGAACACCTAAGCGACCAACGAGAGATTTTTCGAGCCTCAATTGCTTGATATGGCTACCATATCGAGATAGATGTTTAATTACTTAGTTTTATATCTGTTTTGATTTATAATTGCATTAAATCTTATTAATGAAAAATCGGGATTTTATGATGGTTTGATAAATTGTTTAAATATATTGGATTATACTAAGATTAGAATATGTAGATTTTTATGCATATTTTTATATTGTGATTATGGAATTAAACATTAGTGTGCTACCCATGTTGTAGTAAATCTCAGAATAATGCCAAGTTAGATTTTAAAGCATGATTTGATTGATTTTTAGAGGCATGGTTATTGTGAACTGTTACATATTGTACATACTATAATATCACACACTTGAGTTCCATGATTGTATCAGAGTAGTTTAAATCGCTAGTGAGTAGCTGCAGCTCTAAATGAGAGACCTAGGCCGTTGCGCAAGTTTTTGCGGATATACCCTCAGACTGTGTCAGGATATTAGATACCTCTGCTATAGAGGTATTACATGGTCTTTAAGGGAGGATGAGAGTTTACTTTTTATATCTTATTGATGTATGAGATGTACAATGATATGGTTTTGATTTTGAATTTCAATATGTAATTATTGTGGATTTCAATTATTTATAAATTGAATTTATAAATGGATTTAAAGTTATTAACAGTGAAGGTTTGAGAAATTGTATTTATTCAAAAAAGTAATTAAACTCCTACTGAGCATGTGAATGCTCACTTCTTATTTTTCTACTCTCAGGTAGTGCTCAGTGTGATCTTAGGAACTCAAGAGCTGGTTATCTTATTAACAACTAGTAACTTTGTAAAATAATTTTTTTTTATGCCTGGATTGTGAGAATGTTAATGGTGATACTCAGTTTGTTTAGTAAATTTCATTAACAGTCTGTATCTAACAGTGATCACAAAACTGTGAGAATTTTACTTTTAAAACTATTTTTTAAATTTTTTTAAAGAATAACTTTTGAATTCCAATTGTGAAATTCTCTTTCTGCCACTAATTCAGGGTTCGAGTCGTTACAATTATAATAACACATCAAAACTTAGTGTGATACACTTTACTTTTTTTCTTTTACAGAATAAGTTGTCGTGTTCTTTTTAGATAGCTTACCCTTAAAAGAGTAAATTGAGTTAGAAAAGGTTACTATTAGGTTCTTTATTAAATAGTATTAATCATTACACATTATTATATATAACTAAAGCTGAGCAGAAAACTACTATGCAAATAACATGTTTCACTATACAAATAACAACAACTTAGCTTTTGGTGTGATTTTATAGATTCTTCCTTAAGTGTTTGGTTGTGGCCTATTAGTGGGTGTGGTTATTTCGTCTTTTCATTTTTATTTATATGATTTGACCAAATTGCCCCGCTATCTCTATGTATAGGTGAGGGGTTGTACTTAGTTTTGGTGTTTTTTTCTTTTGCCCTTGGTTATTTTGTCATCTCTCTTCCATCAATTCACTACCTTGTTTCTTTTTCTCTCTCTATCTCTGTCTTTTGAGTGCCTTCTTCTCTCTTCTTTTTTCATTTTTATGCTTTATTTTCTCTCTTTTCATAGATCGTTTTTTTCTCTCTTTCTGTTAGACGATGGCTTCCTCTATTTTTTTATTTGATTTATGCTCCCTAATAAATCTCTGTGATTTATCTTCTTCTTCTGATTTTTTTTCTCTAACCCTTTATTTTCTCATATCTGGTTCGTCTGCTTGGATTTGGCTTTGTCGTTTCCAGTTGCTCTTGAATTTTTTAATCTTGGGTGCTTCAGTTGGTTTGGTGATTATCTTTATTTTTGTGGTATTTTTTCAAACTTGAACTTTGTATTCTTAATTTTTTTTTACCTCTGTGTGTCATGTTCTTTGTATTCTGTGTGGTTATTTATTTCGTGTTCATATTTATCGATATTATGGAATGATTCTTCTATATTTTCTAATCCTTTTTTACGACTGTGATTTCTGTTGGTTATGGTTTCTAGGGTTTGGTTTGTTATTTCTCTGTTTTATGTTATTTTGTTGGGTCTTTGTTCGTGGATGTGAGCATCTTATTTTTTGGCTTATATTTTTCTTAGTCAATTGGATGTGACTTTTTTATTTTTGGGCTTTTTATTTGGAAATTAGCCTTCGACGGGCTTTTATATCATCCAATAAATGTCATTTTGTTAATTACTTTATCTATTTGTTCTTTTACTTCCATCATATTTTAGGGTTTTTTTTACAAATTTGTGCAAATATATATATATATATATATAATGTGTGTTTCTGTGTATGGGCACGCGCGTGTGTGCATATATATATATTTGTTTCTATGTGGTTAAATTTCTAGATTTTTTTCAAAAAGATTTGTATTGCAATTTTGCTTTTTTTTCTTTAGGAAATGTCATCTTTTGTTTGATATATATCATCTGGTCTAGATTTTTTTGAAGCTAATTATGATCCCCGTTTTTGTTTTTGATTACCTTTCTACTTGCATTTATTAATTGAGTTATGTTCGTTTAATTTCATTGAATGTTGTTCTAACATTTTGCTATTACTTTCATCCACAAAAAAGAAAGAAAAAAAAGTGGAAAAAAAATAGAACAAGCAATCTGGTTTTGAGGCTAATTATGATTCGTATTTTTACTTTTTATGATATGTCTACTTGCATTTATGAATTAAGTACTAATTGTATAACTTCATTGAATATTGTTTTGATATTTTTCTATTATTTTCATCCAAAAAAAAAAAGAAAAAAGAAAGTAAAAATGAAATAAAATAAAATAAAAAAGATAAAAACGAAATAAAATAAAATAAAAAGATAATTTGGAGATAATGATGAAAAGTGGGGCAATTTTTTGTTAAATACGTTTGTGAAGTTTTTTTCTTATCTATTTTTTATAAGAGATATTCATTTTTTTCATTGTTTACTTACTTAGAGAATTGGTGTTAAGTAAGTTTTTGATTTTCTTTTATTAAAGATATATCATTTTTATTATGTGTTGTTTCTAGATGTTGCCATGTGTTAAAATACTTTTTTATGCCTTTTGTAATCTTTTTACTATCGTTTGACTATAAATACTAAAGTTATTTACTGTCTTATTTCACACTCTGTTCATGCTTATCTTCTTTGTCACCCACAACTTACTGAGTTTGTTTTTAACCTCCTTGAATATATTTATTGTGCTGTTATTGCCTCCTCTATATTTTGTATAACTGCTAACTATTTTTAACTGGTCTGAGAAGCTTTTTTTGGAAATAGTTCAGGTATTTTTCCCCTTTTATTATGTTATGTTATGTTGTTTTCTTTTTCCTTCCTTCAAGTTATTAGTATACTTTGTTTTAGTGTTTATTAATGTCTATACTATGTACTGTTGATATATAGTTGAGATGTTTACTTATTTGTTCTTTTTTCGAATATCATATTCTATTCAAGTATTTTATTAAATATTGTTGCTTTTCATCTTACTCATATTCTGTCATATTATTTGTTGATGTACATTGTCTCTCTTGCATTCATTCTATTTAGATATTTGTCTTTTCATTATTTTGTATTTAGATACTATAAAATGCTTGAATACTCTTTTTTTTTATTTCTATGTTTAATGTATTTGTTTTCGTTGCCTTTTTCCCTAATCCTTTTATCTAGTCTTTGATTCTTGCCTTTTTGTGCTTCCTCTGCATTTCATATAACTACTAACGATTTATAGCTAATCTGAGGAGCTTCTCTTGGAAATAGTTCAGGTATTATTCCCCTTTATTATGTTCTGTTATGTTGTTTTCTTTTTCCTTCCTTCAAGTTATTAGTATACTTTGTTTTAGTGTTTATTAATATCTATACTATGTACTGTTAATATATAGTTGAGATGTTTACTTATTTGTTCTTTTGTCGAATATCATATTCTATTCAAGTATTTTATTAAATACTGTTGCTTTTCATCTTACTCATATTCTATTGTATTATTTGTTGATGTACATTGTCTCTCTTGCATTCATTCTATTTAGATATTTGTCTTTTCGTTATTTTGTGTTTAGATACTATAAAATGCTTGGATACTCTTTTTTTTTTATTTCTGTGTTTAATGTATTTGTTTTCGCTGCCTTTTTCCCTAACCCTTTTATCTAGTCTTTGATTCTTGCCTTTCTTTGCTTCCTCTACATTTCATATAACTACTAGCGATTTATAGCTAATCTGAGGAGCTTCTCTTGGAAATAGCTCAGGTATTATTACCTTTTATTACGTTCTGTTATGTTGTGTCTTTTTCTTTGTTTCGAGTTATTAGTATGCTTTGTTTTGGCATTCATTAATGTCTTTACTATGTATAATTGATATACAGTTGAGATGTTTACTTATTTATTCTTCTCTTGAATATCATGCACTATTAAAGTGCTTTATTAAATATTGTTACTTTTGATCTTATTTATATTCTGCTATATCATTTGTTGATGTACATCGTTGCCTTTGTATCCAATCTATTTAGATATTTGTCTCTTCATTATTTTGTGTTTAGATAGTATAAAATACTTGAATAGTCTTTTTTCTTATTTTTATGTTTGATGCTCTCATTTTCTCTATTTTTTCCCTTAGCCCTTTATCCATTCTTTGATTCTTGCATTTCTATCTTTATTAGTTCAATTTTTATTATTTAAACTCTTTTATTCTATCTGTTCTTCTAAAAATTATTCCTATTCCCTCTTTTTTCACCTTTTCCCCTCTTTTTTCTCTTTTAATTATTACTATTTTAGTATTTTCTTAATTATATTTTACAATCTAATCTATATTTTCTAATGATGATTCTGTTTCTATTAATCATATGGAGTTAGACATTGGATGCCCAAAAATTTCTATGTATAATAATTTCTATTATTAGATTGAGATATAGATTATTGCAAGCTAAATTGAGCAGGAAATTAGTGTGCAAGCAATGTATTTCACTGTACAAGTAATAGTAACTTGGTTTTTGGTGTGATTTTACGGGTTTGTCCTTAAGATTCTGGTTATGGCCCGTGAGTAGGTATGGTTATTTGGTCTTTTCATCTTTACTTTCGCAATTTAATCAAACTAGGTTTTTGTCCTGGCTTTCGGTGGGGAGTTAGACTTGGTTTCTGTGTCATTTTGCTTTATCCTTGGTCATTCTCCCTCCTCTCTTCTATCAATCCGCTACTTTGCTTTGATGCTTCTCTGTTCCTCTTCTTTTTTT
>JXTB01000736.1:56336-74523 GCA_002914805.1 Parasponia andersonii | reverse complement strand
GTCGTCGACGAGCGATGTGAGTCCCAGAGTGCGAGCACTTTCGAGGTCTGCTGGCAAGTTTTGGCTTTGCACAGCAGTTTACCCTTCGCACGTTTTCTCGGGTCGTCGACGAGCGATGTGAGTCCCAGAGTGCGAGCACTTTCGAGGTCTGCCGCTATGGGCTGACCCTACATTGTAGTTAGCATTAAACATTGGGTCTGCCTCCGTGGGCAGACCCTTTCCATATCAGCATAAGACGTATGGTCTGCCCTCTATGGGCTGACCGCCTTTTCTGCAGCTACACAAAACGTCGGGTCTGCCTTTGTGGACAGACCCTTTCTTCCGTAGCAGTCCAAAAGATGAATTCATGAGGCAAAAAAAGAACTTGACCTGTTTTGGATTTAAACTTTTCAATAATATAAACACTCGCATGGTCTTACATCATATATATGTGCCTTACACGTAATAGTTTTTCAAGTGCTGAGCGTTCCATGTGTTCGGCACGTTTTTCCCCGTTTTGAGTTCCTTCAAGACATATGCACCATTGTCGAGCGCTTTGATTACCTCATAGGGTCCAATCCAATTGGAGTCCAGTTTCAAGGAATTCCCCGTTCTGGCTTTTAGGACCTAATCCCCAGCGTCGAATCATTGGGCGCTAACCTTTTTAGCATAGTAAGACCTTGCCTGTTGGTGGTATGAAGCCAAGTGGACCAAGGCCATGTTTCTTATTTCTTCCAAGAGGTCTGTGTTGTGGCTTAACTGGCGCTCGTTTAGGGGGGGATCCTTTACCACTTCAGAGCAGAGGGTCGAGAGGCCGACCTCGGTCGGGATCACAGCCTCTGATCCATAGACCATGGTGAATGGCGTTCTCCCAGTAGACCTCCGCTCTGTGGTTCGATGGGCCCACACAACGGCTGGCAGTTCTTCTAACCACTTGTCTTTAGCCTCCTGCAAGTTCTTTTTGATGTTGCTGAATTTGGCTTTATTCGTTACCTCTGCTTGACCGTTCCCCTGAGGGTAGTTTGCGGAAGAGAAACTGAGCCTTATATTATATAGCTCGCACAACTCCTTAAAATTGGCATTTTTGAGTTGCGTGCTATGGTCGGCGTGTGTCTCCTTCGGGATTCCGAATCGACAGATTATGTTCTTCCAGATGAAGTTAATCGTGTCTGCCTTATTAACTGTTGTGTAGGCTTTAGCCTCTACCCACTTGGTGAAATAGTCTGTGGCCAACAGGACGTATCTCTTTCCTCCTGGACTTCTGGGGAGCTCTCCGATGATATCCAGACCCCACTTGGCAAACGGCCAAGGAGTTATGTTTGAATGGAGAATCTCCGTAGGTTGACGTTTCATCGGAGCGAACCTCTGGCATTTATCACATTTTTTTACGAATTTGGTTGCCTCCGTCATCATGTATGGCCAAAAGTATCCGACCGTTAGAGCCTTGTGGGCGAGGCTGCGTCCGCTCGAGTGGTTGCCACATACTCCCTCGTGGATCTCCTCCATCAATTTTTGTGCTTCGACAGGGCCTATGTAGCGTAGCATCGGGCCCATTGTCGATCTCCTGTATAACTGTTCACCCACCATTGAGTACCTGGCAACTTTTAGTCTGACTGACCTTACTTCCCGGAGGTCTGTGGGTAGGTTTCCCAACGTCAAATATTACATGATGGGCCTCATCCACCCTTCGTCAGTAGCGCTAGTTGCGAACACGTGGTGCGCAAGGGTCTGCGGGGGGTCTGCCACGCTTCCGCCGTCTAAGAGAACCTCTATGCTTTCAGCGGTGCCCCCGATTGATGCATTCTTAGCTAGCCCGTCAGCCCTCTAGTTCTTCTCCCTGGGGATTGGTTCGATATTGAAATTGGCAAAGCGGGCTTTTGCCCCCATCACCTTAGAGAAGTATCTTTGCAACCTCGGTTCTTTTACTTCAAAGTCCCTCCTGACCTGACCCACAATCAACTGCGAATTGGTCTTCATGGCGATGTCCTCTACTCCGAAATGTAGTGCCAACTCGAGGCCTTGCAATAATGCCTCGTACTCTGCCTCGTTGTTAGTCGCCTGGAAACCGAGCCTTAATGCTTTCTCAACCCTGAGGCGCGTTGGGGTCTGCAAGACTATCTCGATTCCCGATCCCGAGGTATTTGTGCATCCGTTCGTGTGGAGCGTCCAGGTTGTAGGGGGGTGAACCTGTGACATCTGATTCAGGTCATGCCGCTCGCCAAAGGATTCGATTTCCACCAGAAAATCTGCCATGACTTGCCCTTTCTTTACCGTCCGAGACTGATACTCAATATCATATACCCCCAGCTTGATGGCCCATTTGGTCAGCCGTCCCGACAGATTTGGTTTGGCCAAGATTTGGCGGATGGGAAAATCCGTATATACAGTGACCAATGTGCCTCAAAGTACTGCTGGAGCTTCTTTTTAGCATTGACCAGAGCGAGGACCAGCTTTTCTGCCACACTGTATCGGGTTTCGGCATCTAGGAGCATGCGGCTTATATAGAACACCGGCTTTTGTTTACCGTCTTGCTCGATGAATAGTACAGCACTGATCGCTACTTCGGACACCACTAAATAAGTGTACAGACGCTCCCTTTCCGACGGGGAAGCCAGGATAGATGGGTGACTCATATACAGCTTAGGGTCTGCCAATGCTTTGTCCTGTTCTTCCCCCCAGATGGCCATAGAGTTTTTCTTCAGGCATTGGAAGAAAGGCTTGCATCGGTCAGACATTTTGGATATGAATCGGCTGAGGGCGGCTACCTTCCCGGCCAGGCGTTGGACCTTTCGAATGGATGAAGGCCTCTGCACATTTGCGATCGAGGTTAGCTGGGTCAGATTTGCTTCAATACCCCTCCGACTCACAATATGTCCTAAGAATTGCCTTGAGGATACCCCAAATGCGCACTTCTTGGGATTCAGATGCATCTGATGCTGTCTTAGAATCTGAAAGCATTCGTCTAGATGCCTCAAATGGTCTGAATCCTTCCTGCTCTTCACGACCATGTCGTCAATGTAGACCTCCATAGTCTTTCCTAGCAGCCTGGTGAACATCTTATTCATGAACCTTTGGCAGGTCGCCCCTGCGTTCTTCAGGCCAAACGGCATACGCTTGTAGCAGTATAAACCTCGCTCTGTGATAAAAGCCTTGTGGATCTGGTCTTCCACGTACAGGGGAATCTAGTTGTATCCGGAATAGGCATCTAGAAAGCTCATCCGGTTGAATCCCGCCGTCGCGTCTACCATTTGGTCGATTCTTGGTAGGGGGAAACTATCCTTTGGACAGGCTTTGTTCAGGTTAGTGAATTCTATGCAAATATGGTCGTCGTCGTTTTTCTTTTTCACCACTACTGAGTTAGAAACCTACCGCGGGTATATGCATTCCCTGATTAGACCGCTCTCCCGTAGCTTTTCTACCTCTTTATTGATCGCCCTGTCTACCTCTTTATTGATCGCCCTGTTTTTCTCTGGTGTGAATCTTCGGGGTTTCTGCTTGACCGAGGGGAAATGGGGGTCTATATTCAGTTTGTGACAGGAGTGTGCGGGGTCTATCCCTGGCATATCATCGTGGGACCACGTAAAGACGTCTTCATTCCACTTTAAGAATACCAACATTTCATTCTTCTGCTCCTCGGGTAATAAGGCTCCGATTAGGATCACCTTCGTCGGTTCTTCCTCTTTCAAAGGGACCGCTACTAGCTCTTCGATCATAGATTGTGGACCGTCAGACTCTTCTTCAATTTGCCTCATGTATGCTGGCAGGCAGTCCTTTGATTGCTATCCTTCTCCAGCTGCGGCGCTTGCGCTCATGTCGGCTCCCCTCAGGGCGGCCGAAAAGTATTTCCTTGCAGAGGCCTGGTCCTCCTTGATGTCAATCGTGTACGTACCGTCTTTTGACTGACATCTTAAGACCTGATGGAGGGTGGAAGCGACCCCGTGCATGGCATGGATCCATCCCCTTCCCATGATGACATTGAAGGAAGACTGGCAGTCAATGACGATGAAATCCACGTCCAAACATCTTTCGGCTGCGCAGACATTAAGGGTCACGACGCCTAAAGGACAGACCCTTGTGCTGTCGAAAGCGAAATGCGTTGACAAGTTGGCCTGAGTGCGCTCCTATCCAGACCCATATTCTCGAATGTGTTGAGAAATAGGATATCGATATTGCCCCCACCATCGACCAAGACCTTTCCAACCAATGCGGAGCCGATCTGCAGTTTGATCACCAAGGGATCGTCGTGAGGATGGCGTACCGTGGTTAGATCTTGCTGAGTAAAGACGATGGGGGCGGCGGATGCACGGCCTTCTCCCGATATCGAGTGGTTGACGGAGTGTCCCATCCCCTTCAAGCTTTTGAGGTAAGGGCCGCTGTTCCCAGATGGCAGACCCTTGGGGCTTCCGACCCCTAACTGTCGAGGTTGGAGTCAGACTGGGCCAAACCGTTTGGGGACAGTGATGGACTCGGCCCTAACCTCGAACGGCCCAATGGCCGATTGTGAGATCACGTGCGATCCGCGTGGCCTTCCTCGTAGCATAAGGTTCGCGAACGGGTCCCACAATATATATATATATTATATTATTTGTGTTTATGTATAAATCCTTGTCTCATATTCATGTAAAAAAATACAGGTCTATTTTAAGTTTTTTTTTTTAGAAGAACAATCTTGAATAAAGAAAGAAATTGGATTTAAGCAGATCTAAGTAGACAATTTAAGAACCGTATTTCTTTTCCCAACATAGCGTTGAGTTAACTCAATCCCAAGCACTTTCTTGCGAGTTTAGGAAGATTTTTCTAAAAAAGTCCGTGAAACCTTTTGAACTAATCCATCTGTAAATCCCTCCCTCCACCTCCCCCCCTCCAAAAAAAAAAAAACTCTAGCTGATGAACAGACTAAAATGACTTTAAAGGGACTAATTAGCGCTGAATGAAATTCGGAAGCAGATGAAGAAGAAGAAGAAGAAGAAGAAGAAGAAAAAGGTGATGTCGGCTCAAAAAACAGGAAAACTACATTAAACAATAAGCAGAGGAAGAAGACGGGAGTAGCAGTAGTCCTCCAAGAGATTTGGGCTGTTTTGCACTTTTTGTTTTGTTTTTTTTTCTCTAGCGCATTCAAGGCACGGTAACGGAGGCATCCTTCCGTTAGAACTACATTAAAGGAGCACATGATTGTAATGACGTGTCATTTTATTATTTACTAGATAGGAAATAAGACAGGTAGCGTTTGACGATGGTGTACTACTTGTGGTTTTATCCTTGTAGTGTAGCTAATAGTGCCACTTATTAGTCCATTGACCGCCAAGTCTGCCATGGCGTTAATGTACTTTTACAGAGGAACTACATAACTACGTACAAGCGTAGACATGCATATTGTGTATTACGGTATTCCTGGAATATTATAGAATTTGTAAAGCATATTCCCAAACTGTTCAATGAAGTAAAAACGTTCCATGGACTAATTGCACGTCAAGATGCATATCGTATGGCATCGATTCTCAAATAAGTCATTTTTAAACATCATTTTGTCTTCGATTTTGTCTTAATGATCAGTCACACAAATCTTCAAGCATATACCTTTGTCTTTGGCCTTCAAACATTTTAGTCTCGCTAAGACGCCATAACTCATTACATAGTCCGCATGCAGCAATTAACCAGTAACCAGTAGCATTGAAATTAAAATATTTAAGGGAGCAAAAATGTAGTGTCACTGCTACGGGCTATCTTTTTCTTAATATCTTTACATGTAGCTAGCGTGGAAACTATATGGGGGAGCATGGTCGGATCACTATAAAGACTTTTTATTCTCAAGTGCACTCTCTGCTCCAAAGTGCCATGTTCAACCACGTGGGAAACAATGAAGAATAGTCAGCACGGTGCTTAATTAGTTATTCAATCATTGTAAATAATAACAATTAATATTACCGTTAAGAATTACCGAACGATAATTGACAAAAAAAAAAGGATGAAAAACAAGAACATACAGATTTAAGTGGAAAACCCTAATCGGGAAAAACCATTAGTAGAGAAGAAAATTTCACTATATCAAAAATAAGGTACAGAAGGTAAAGTTTTATAGTCGAAAATATATATAATCTCAAAACCCTAAAATACATACGTGTACAGATGAAAACTGTACGGAAAAAACAGCCCAATAAAACAGGTCCATACTGTGGGGGTTCCACCCCCACACTCCCAACAAGATCAGTGGTGGGCTTCGGGATCGGACAAAAATGCCACATGTGTCGCACCGCGAAGTTTTCAAGCTAAGGCAATTAGAATTCTGGTCACGAACTCTAACAATCTCCACCTTGACACGAATTCTTATTAAGGAATAACTCTAATCTTCGACAAAAAAATATATTCTCCACTTCTTCCACAAAGAAGGCAAAACTCAGCAAGTAACACCAACCAAGTCTATGCAATGCTTAAACTTGTCTCCAGGAAGTGGCTTAGTCATCATATCAATAGGATTATCATGAGTACTAACTTTGCTCACAATTATATCACGAACAAATGATACCGCACATCAATGTGCTTGGTCCTCTCATGAAACATCTGATCTTTTTGTGAGAAAAATAACACTCTGACAGTCACAAAAGATTGTGGTCAATTGTAAGCCTTCACTGAGTTCACTAAATAGTCCCTTCAACCAAATAGCTTCCCTACACGCTTCAGTAATAGCCATGTATTCAGCCTCAGTAGTAGACAGTATAACTGTAGTCTGTAAGGTAGCTTTCCAATTGATAGCACAATCACCAATGGTGAAAATATATCCAGTGAGAGATCTTCTCTTATCAAGGTCTCCATCAAAATCAGAATTAACATATCCAACGACTCTACTTCTAGTTCTCCCAAATTGCAAACAAGCATCAGTAGAGCCATGTAAATATCTAAAAATCCATTGAACTGCTTTCCAATGTTCTTTACCAGGATTCGCCATGTATCTACTGACAGCGCTGACTGCATATGACAAATTTGGACGAAAACAAACCATAGCATACATCAGAGATCCCACTGTACTAGAATATGGAACTTGAGACATATTATCAATCTCATCATTTGATTTTGGAGATAAAGCAGATGAAAGTCTGAAATGAGCCGCTAATGGAGTACTAACAGGTTTAGCATTCTGCATATTAAATCTATACAAAACTTTCTCAATATACTCTTTTTGACTTAGGTACAATTTACCTGCCTTTTTATTTCTCAGAATCTCCATTCCAAGTATCTTCTTTACTGCTCCTAAATCTTTCATCTTAAACTCCTTACTAAGCTGGTTTTTGACCTTTCTAATCTCTTCTTTATCCTTGGCTGCTATCAACATGTCATCGACATATAAGAGTAGATATATAAAAAACCCATCAGTACTCTTCTTAAAGTAGATACAACTATCATAGCTGCTTCTCTTGAAATCATGAGTGGTCATAAATGAATCAAACCTCTTATACCACTGTCTGGGTGACTGTTTCAGGCCATATAGAGACTTCTTCAATAAGCATACATAGTCCTCCTTTCCTGAGTCTACAAAACCCTCTGGCTGTTCCATGTAGATGTTTTCTTCAAGTTCTCCATGTAAGAATGTTGTCTTCACATCTAACTGCTCAAGCTCAAGATCATGCATAGCCACAATACCAAGTAAAGCTCGAATTGAACTATACTTTATAACTGGAGAAAATACATTTGTAAAGTCTACACCTGGAACCTGACTGTAGCCCTTTGCAACTAGTCTTGCCTTATACCTAGATTCTTCAATTCCTTGTGTTCCTTCTTTCCTTTTGTAGACTCATTTGTAGGGAACAAATTTCTTATCTTTAGGTAGTTTTACCAAGTCCCATGTGCCATTCTTATGAAGTGATTCCATCTCCTCTTGCATGGCAATCATCCATTTCCCATTGTCATTACAACTAACTGCCTCTACATAGGTAGAAAGTTCTTCACTAGAATCTATACCTTCAGTCACATTCAAAGTATAGGCAACTAGATTGGCCTCAGCATACCTTTGTGGAGGTCTAATATCTCTTTTAGGCCTATCTTTAGCAATAGAATATTGTGGTGACGCTGGTGGTGGCGACAGTGGTGTAGAAGAAATTGACTGAGATGTAGATGATGGTGTAGTTTCTAACCCAATCTCAAGCTCCACCTGAGTTTTTGATTTCTGCTGATGTTTACTACTAGAATCGCTAAGAGACAAATCACGAAGCATAGCAGATTCATCAAAAATAACATCTCTACTTATTATAATCTTACGAGTTTCTGGATACCATAGCTTATATCCTTTAACACCAGCCTTATAGCCTAGAAAGATGCACTTCATAGATCTTGGTTCTAACTTTCCATTATCAACATGAGCATATGCAGGATACCCAAATATCTTTAAATCAGAATAATTAGTAAGAGTACCAGACCATACCTCTTCTGGAGTCTTTTTCTCAATAGCAGTTGAGTGAGATCTATTAATCAGAAAATAGGATGTAGAGGCAGCTTCTGCCCAAAAAGACTTAGGTAAACGAGCATTGGAGAGCATGCAACGTACTCTCTCCATCAAAGTCCTATTCATACGCTCTGCCACACCGTTTTGTTGCGGAGTACGACGAACTGTTAGATGCCTCATGATTCCTTCTGATTTACAAAAAAAATTAAACTCATCTGAACAAAACTCCAAGCCATTATCAGTGCGGAGACGTTTGATCTGCTTCCCTGTCTGCTTCTCGATCATAGTCTTCCACTCCTTAAATGTAGGTAACACATCATTCTTATGCTTCAGGAAAAACACCCAAAGCTTTCTGGAGAAATCATCGATAATCGTCAGCAAATATCTAGCACCTCCTTTAGAAGGTATCCTAGATGGTGCCCAGAGATCAAAATGTATATAATCAAGTGTTCCCTTTGTGTTGTGGATACTTTTTGTAAAACTGACTCTCTTCTGCTTCTCAAAAATGCAATGCTCACAGAACTTCAGTTTACTAATACTCTGCCCATCAAGAAATCCTCTTTTGCTCAATTCAACCATGTCATTCTCACTCATATGCCCAAGACGCATATGCCAAAGTCTAGTGACTTCATCATCTGACAACAAAGGAGTAGAGATAGCTGCTTCACCGGTAATTGTAGAATCTAACAAGACATATAATTCGGCAGATCTTTTCTGGCCCTTCATCACGACAAGAGCTCCTCTAGAAACCTTTAGAACTCCACATTCATCAGCGTACTTGTACCCTTTTGAATCAAGAGTACTCAAAGAGATCAGATTTCTCTTTAAATCTGGAGCATGTCTCACACCACCGAGAGTCCTGACAACTCCATCAAACATCTTAATTTTGACTGTTCCAATACCAGTAACTTTATAAGGCGCATTATTTCTCATCAATACAGTACCTTTGGCTATCGTTTCATATGTCAAAAACTAGTCCCTAGTAGGACACATATGAAACGTGCAACCAAAATCGAGAATCCAGTCATCACATGGTTTGGAGTCGCCATCAGAAACAACTAAGAGCTCTCCATCACTGATATCATCTTCAGCAACACTAGCTTCACCGGTATTTTCAGTTTGTTTCGCTTGTGATTAGGAGCAGTCTTCTTATTCTTGTTCTGAAGCTTATAGCATTCAGATTTGATGTGGCCCTTTTTCTTGCAATAATTGCAAGTTTTACTTTTATTTCTAGATTTCGATCTGCCTCTATTATCACTCCCAGAATTCCTCTCCTACGTTCTACCTCTAGCAACGAGACCCTCTGCCTGAGTCTCAATCCCTGTAACAATCTGATCAATCTTCTCCTTAGAGAGCAGAGAATCATAAGCCACGCTCAAAGTAAGGGATTCATGATTATATAAAATAGTGTCTCTAAAAGGTATATATGAAGGGGGCAACGAACACAGCAAAATCAGCGCTAAATCCTTAGACTCATATTTAACCTCCAAAGCATCCAGATCAGAAACAATTTCGTTAAAGATATTTATGTGCTCTTCTAGAGACGTACCTTCTACCATACGATGAGAATACAGTCGCTGCTTCTGATGCAGCTTGTTGGTTAGACTTTTCTTCATACACTGCTGCTCTAATTTCAACCATAAAGCTGCGGTAGTTTTCTCATTTAGAATGTCTTGTAATATCTGATTCGATAAATGCAGTTGAATCTGAGATAGAGCTTTTTGATCCCTTCGCTACTTTTCCTCTATTGATAATGATGAAGGCATCGTATTAATCCCTAACAGTGCATCATCCAAATCCAACTATGTGAGGACAGCCTGCATCTTAACCTGTCATAACGAAAATCTGGTGTTGCGATCCAAAAACGGAATATCATATTTCATGGTTGCTATTATCTTAATCAAACCTGGATTAAAGCTCTGAAACCAGTTTGTTAAGAATTACCGAACGATAATTGACAAAAAAAAGGATGAAAAACAAGAACACACAGATTTAAGTGGAAAACCCTAATCGGTAAAAACCACTGGCAGAGAAAAAAATTTCAATATGTCGAAAATAAGATACAGAAGATAGAGTTTTACAGCCGAAAACATATATAATCTCAAAACCCTAAAATACATATGTGTACGGACGAAAACTGTAAGGACAGAACGGCCCAATAAAACAGGTCCATACCGCAAGGGCAGAACAAGATCAGTGATGAGCTTCGGAATCAGACAAAAATATCACATATGTTGTACCGCGAAGTTTTCGGGATAGGACAAATAGAATTCGAGCCACGGACTCTAACAATTACGACTTTCTTTTATTTTCAAGTCATCTCATGTCTGTGCGACGACTAGCATTTATTGCTAAATTTCGACGATCATTCGTAGAAGTTGCACCAACATCAAAACTTGACTGCATTTATTGCTAAATTTCGACGATCATTCGTAGAAGTCTGGAAGCCTGGAAGGATTGACTCAGCTGGACTTATCAAATAACATCTTATCTTTGATGATTCCAAACCAGGTTGCTCAGTTAGGCCAATTGCAAATTTTAAATTTGTCCGGGAACAATTTCACCGGTAACTTTTACATTTGGCCATGTCATAATATTAATCAAATGCTGCCTGTTACCATAGACATTACTCATAACCACATTAGTTTTGATAAGATCGAGGTTTCTCCAAGGGGCGACATTTTACACAGTTTATACCTTGGCTTCAGCTATACCAATTCTTTAACATATTGTTCGTGGTCAATATCTAGCTTTTATTCTCCAACCCCAATTAAGAAAAAAGAAAAAGGATTCAACTTGCTCAAAGTCATTCTTCCCACCTTGTTTCTCCTTTTCTTCCTCTTTATTGTGCTATTGCTGATCATAAGAAGTAGCCTATTTAAGAATAAAAAGGGCCCTTTTGTTCATAGAGCAACAAAAAACGGAGACATTTTCTCAATATGGAACTATGACGGAAAAATTGCGTTCGAAGATATCATAAAAGCAACAGGGGATTTTGATATCAGTTACTGCATCGGGACAGGAGGGTACGGTAGTGTCTACAGGGCACAACTACCTAACAACAAAATAGTTGCCCTGAAGAAGCTGCACAGTTCGGAGGCTGATGAGCCAGCTTTACGAAAGAGTTTCACGAATGAGGTAAAAACATTGACTGAGCTACGCCACAAAAACATTGTGAGACTGCATGGATTCTGTCTGCACAGAAGATGCATGTTTTTGATTTACGAGTACATGGAAAGAGGGAGCTTGTTTTGTGTCCTGAGCAACGATTCAGAGGCAGTGGAATTGGATTGGAGCAAGAGGGTTAACGTCATCAAAGGCACAGCTCATGCATTGTCTTATATGCATCATGATTGTACTATCCCTATTGTTCATCGTGATGTAACCAGCACCAACGTTCTATTGAACTCTGAACTTGAGGCTTTTGTCTCCGATTTTGGAACGGCTAGACTACTTGATCCTGATTGTTCTAATCAGACGATGCTTGCTGGTACATATGGATATATTGCTCCAGGTAAATTAATCCATACTCTATTTCCTTGTTTTATTAAAAATCTTCAATTACATACTGAATAATTCAACTCTGATTATTCATTTTTAATTGAAAATTGGAAAATAGATATTGCTTTAATTGATGTGTCAATTTGTGAAATGTAGAATTTGCCTACACCATGGCCATAACTGAAAAATGTGATGTCTATAGCTTTGGGGTAGTGGCGTTGGAAACTTTAATGGGTAGACATCCTGGAGAAATGCTATCAGTCATATCATCATCGTCTTCATCATCATCATCATTTCAAAACACGTTGTTGAGTGAAGTAATAGACCATCGCCTATCCCCACCAAAAGATCGCCTTGTTGAACGTGATGTTGTTCTTATTGCTACGTTGGCACTTGCATGCATAAATTCCAAACCAAAGTATCGACCAACAATGAAGCAAGTTTCTCAACAACTTCTTGCACCCAAAGGACTACTAGCGAAGCGTTTTTCTGATATTTCACTAGGACAACTCATAATCCCAGAAGTCTATCTCGATGTTGGAAGTGAGATTAGTGCAAGTGAAATTTAATGTGTTCCTGGTAGCTACTAGCTTGGGATCTTCATTGATTCTTAACCTAGGTTATTAAAACTACCTCCAATTTTATGACTCAAAATAATAACCTTTCCATTACATTCAGAATCAGCATGTCATTTCAGCAATTATAATTAAAATGTACCATATTTATCTGTTGTGAGTGTTAAACAATTTCATCAGAACACTCTCAAAACTCGTATCTTGTTATTTACTCATTGAAACCACTTGAAATCATTCTAGTTTGAATTTTCATATCATGAGAATCAATCACTTCAAGTCAAATTAATATATCTAAATAGTACTTATGAAAATAAATCCGTAATTTCAAAGCCCAACTTTTGAAACATGTAATTTTATAAAATTGTTTCTTGTTATTCATGCTAAAGCAAGTCGTCAAGGCTCTAAGGCCATTGATTCAGACTGCAGCCCCCGCTTATCACTACGGATTGAGCCAATGGCCACAGAGATTGCTCAGCTAAAAACTGAGGTTTTGAGAATGTAGAGGGAACTCATTTGACATTTGGTGGTTGTTGGAGGTTGAAGTAGTTTGATTGTTGAGAAACATGGGAAAATAAAGTAAAGGAACACTCAACATTTTTCATAAATCAAATTCTTCTAGCATCTCAGAGTCAGATATTCTAACCAGAGTCAATTAAATCCTTGTTGAGTTGTGGAGAAGAAGATATTACAGTGAAAACTAAGAAAGGGAGCCTTAAGATGGTCGAATACTAAATAATTACAAGTGCGCCATATTATCTAGTTACCAGAATAAGTATATCAATGTCATTGTGAAAAGATCAATGTTACGCGGCACCAATTATGCTAAATACAATATGATGTGGCTTTTTATTATTGAGTGAATGTAATTAATAAATTAAATATTTCATAGGTTTAATCTAAAATACATTTATAATCACCTAATAACAAACTATTAGGCGGTGTTCGGCACGGTATAGCACCTATAGCATTATTTTTATGAAACCTTTCCATCGCAACTTACATGACTTGCATTAGTCCGCGCATACCATTTATTAAGTCGAAGAATTTTCAGACCGTAGTGATTCTATGGCATTGTTTTCAAAATAAAGTCATTGTCAAATATTAATTGGTCTTGAATTTTGTTTTGCTGACTCACACAAGTGTAACACCATATATGTTAGTTGTCAAGCCAATGGCTCCCTTGCAGCTGGCGGAAAAGCTAACAATAATTTGGTTAAACACCATCTGGTCCTTTACAGAAAACCAAAAAAACAAAAGAATACAACAATTCGTTTTTGAATTTAGAGCAATGCTATTGTCGTCCTAAAACCACGTGAAGTGTCATTATATTACTTACTAATTTCAAGTATCGAGTAATGCCAGGGATACTAATATTTTACACTAAAAATTTATAGTGATATTCATTTTCACTATTTTATTTTATGAAAATCATAAAAGTAAGTGTACCACTTAATTATGTAGTTAAAAATAATACTATATCATTGATATAAATTTTTTGTACAAGATTTTGCTATCTCACTCTTTACAGTTAATAAAATAGGTCATACAGATGTTCTACTTAGATTCTAATTATTATCACTGAATAATAGACTACTACTTCGTAGAGATTTTCAAAAAAACTGTTGAATTGCGAAAATTGGCCGAAATAGACCAAATCACACCAAACCACGTGGTTTTTCACTTTCTATGATTGGTCACGGTTTGAAAGAACATGGTCACAATTTGAAAGAACAACCAACTGGTCGGTTTGGTTCGGTTATGAATTTGAGAGAAAATTGTGCGGTATCATACTGAACCGACTGACTATATACACTACAAGTTATTTTTTTCCTTAGTTTTAATACCAGCCCGTATATTATTGCTATTTTTTAAGCCCAACCTAACACTTTCTAGTTTCTGTAGCTAACCTAAAACTTTCTAAGCCCAACCTAGCACTTATGACTCAAAAGCCCAATAGCCCATTTCCTTTATTTAGTCTAGGGTATTATCTTTACCTTTTCATCTCTCACTCACACTTATTCTCCTACAACCGCAATGAGAAAAGGACATAGATAAGACTTTTTTTACTTCTCATAGACATTTTTAGGACCAACTCTTATAATAAATTTTATAGTACCAAACATTGAGACCCATGCAAGTTAAAAGACTGAAATGTCCTAACTAAATCCTTAGCCAACACCACAGAAAAGTTGATGTGACCCTTGATTAATATGACTCTATCTCATACACTTCCCTATGAATTTATCTCCTTTTAATCTCAACAAAGGGCAAGTTCTATTTGACCTCAGAAAAGGTTAAGATCGACTTGACTTAAGGTTAAGTATTTCTTAACTTTAGGTTAAGTGGGTCTTGACCTCATGACAAATTTTTAACTACATAAAATCTTGAATCATTTACTTAACTAGGGGTCAAGTGTGCTTGATCTTAAAGTCAAGTAAAACTTGATTTGTTATTTACTCAATCAGTTCATTTGGTTGATTTGACTTAAAGTTTATTTTTTTTTCATTTTTCAATCGAAATTGTGGTTTATTTGTCATTAAGTATACAGAGTTCTTTATGTTTGATTACAAAAACTGCCCTTAAACTCAAAAAACGTTCATCGAAGTCAGTATTTAACCTCTTCGATTGATTCTTCTCATTTAAAGAAGCATAAAAGTCTTAGAATGGCAAAAACTAGGACATATGAATATAAAGAGTTGGCAAAATCTTTAGCCATAATGTCGGTGGGAAGAACGAGAAAGTTGTCATCTAAATCCCCATTGTTGAAAAAGAATAGCCTATATACGTCCCCACTTATATTTTTGTTGGCTGATGTTTCAGATCAAGCAGTCATTCTTGACCTTAGGTTAAGTACTATTTGACTATTACGTGATTTGTGACCAAATAGGTAGTCTTTAATCCCATATCAAGTAGTACTTGACCACAGGTCAAGTAGTTTTTGCCATGAGATCATGAATTACTTGACCACGTGGTTAAGAACTACTTGACCTACGATGTACAAATTACTATTATAAAGAAGATGAATAATTCAATAAAAAAAATGATTATTTCAGCATAATAATTTTCAGATCACTATTATAAACCTCTTTCAAATAGTTGATAAGATTATCAAAGAATATCAAAGTTTTTGTTCAATAGAATACGTATTTTACCTTACCCTTAAATACCAAAGCTCCCCAATATCTAACAAATAAGTTTTGATTTGATCCTAGATTCTTAAAACTTTGAACTAGACAAAGATAACCAATAGGGAGAGAGAAAGAACATGCAATGATAGAGAAAATGAAGTGAAATAACGTAAAAGAAATAGAAAAAAATTAAAAAGAAGAAAAAATGGTAAGAAGGGTAATTTTAGATTTTTTTTTTATTTCCCTCTCTGTCAAGTCCTACAAAAAGTCAAAAAGTCGGTTGTATCCATGTAAAAAAAACTTGCAAGTCCTAAAAATGTTAGCTAAGGGCCAAACTAGTCTTATCTATGTGTTTTTCTCCAACCGTAACCCCTCTGTAGTAATCTCTCTCTCTCTCTCTCTCTCTCTCTCTCAGTTCGCATCTCTTCTATCTAACAACTCGATCTCTCCTCACTCACCTGCTTCGCATGTCTCCCACTCGTGCTCTCCTCTTGTGCTCGCCTCACAAGGACACAAAGTCACAAATCCTCTCACCCGAGCTCTGTTGTGTCAAGTCTCTCTTTCTCTTATTCGGCATGGGTTCCCATGGCAGCGTTCTCTCAAAGATCTACGAGTTCTTAGAGTGGAATGTTTCCTCTTAGACTATCACTTTCTTGTTTGTTCGTTTTGTTGTTGTTGATGTTGAGATTATGACCTTGAATTTTAGAAATATTTTTTCTAACTTTTGAGCTTCAGTTTAAGATTATTTTGTTAATTTGAAATCTACATAATCTGATTCTTTTTATGAGAATAATTTGTTGATGAGATATTTTGATATTTATTTTGTTGTTGTTGTTGTTTAGAAGGTAGGAATCATTGCTGAATTTAACTAGAGATTACAACCAGTTAACTATGCTTGTTTGGAATCACCAAAATTGCATAAATATATATCCTGCAATTTTGTTACTTTTTCTCTTTGTTTATTATATAAACCATTAATATTAGTATTATCAGTTTGTGTGTGGATGTTTATTTGATTACGTTTGCCAATTTGTATTAATGTCAGTGTGTATATATATTATCAAAGTTTTTTTTTATTTTAATTTTTTTTTTCAGCGTTAATCTTGAAAGCTCAAAGAGGCTAGTATGACAATCCAAAATCTAAGGTAGTAGCTTTTAGTAATTTTAAGTGTATATAAAGATAAATAAAGTATTTGTAAAAGTTCGGAGAAAAATAAATACTTAGATTTTTCATTTTAGTCCTCAAATCATTAGAAATTCTATAAAAAAAAAAGTTCATTTTTAGTTTAATTTATAAAAATAGATATGCCAAATAAAATTTAAGAAAATATAGTTAAGTTGTACAAAAAATTGATTTAATAAAACTGCAGTGTTGATTTAATAGATTTTTCAAATCTTGAATCCAAATGCCTAAAATTTAACTTACAAAGTTTATCAAAATTCTAAGTACTTAAAATTTTAAAAATATGTTCTTTGAGAACCGTAGTGGCCCGTTTATATGCCAAACCCTTAAATAGTAGAAAATACGTCTTTATACATTCACTTAACATAAACACAAAAATTGACTAAATAATTAGACATGGAGAAAGAGTGAAACAAAAAAGAGTGAACTAACTCCAGGTCCTCGATCGCTCACTTTGGAAAAACCAACTTCTCAAGGGAG
This sequence comes from Parasponia andersonii, assembly GCA_002914805.1. NCBI lineage: Eukaryota > Viridiplantae > Streptophyta > Magnoliopsida > Rosales > Cannabaceae > Trema > Trema andersonii. Next base: position 57,243 of record JXTB01000736.1, on the reverse strand, counting down.
CTTCAAATTAATAAGTGGACCTCTTCATTGAATTTCTAATATCCAAAATAGTTAAGTTAAACATATAACTCGACCAATTAGGTCCGAACTAGTGGTAAACAAAATGAGATAAAATATAAGTCGTTAGATGTCGTCTTTTGTGTCAGTCACTAAACATAGTCAATATATATATATATATCAAACTTCACAATTTTCTGAGTACTTTCCAAAAATGACATCAAAAGCACAATCTAATAGTTGAATCAAAAGTCAAATCTGAGCTAAAAAATAAACGAAAATAGCAACTTTAAATCTGGGCAAAATGGGATCATAATATATATATATATTGATGATATTTACGACGAGACGATCTAATAAGCCTAATTTGGGGTCGAATGGTGGCCGGAATAGTCATCGACGACCGAAACTCCCTTAGTAGTTTCTCAAGCTTTCTGACGAGGAAAGAGCTCTAATAGATTGGTGACGTCGACGGCGAGGAGCTGGAGGCTCGCCAGTCCTATACTGAGTACTAGAGTGGCCAGAGGACGGCCCAAGGAGCTCGCCCATAGAGGTCGTGCTGGCGGCTGAAAATGAGAGGAAGAGGGAGACGTTAGGGGAGAAAGTGAAGAGAATAGAGAGAAAGTAAACAATACAGATATATAATTTAAATTCTTTTTTTGTTAAGGTTAAATGACCATTTTACTTATTTAAAGTTTGGATTTTTATATTTTTCCCTCTTTATAAGAATTTCATCCTAAAATTCAAGCACAAATCGAAAGTATGAAGAAAATCGTAAGAAAATAGTCACTGGAAGTATAGTGAATACTTGACTACATAATTTAAGAGTATTAAACCGAGCGTTAGGTAATGAAAGCATATGAAACAAACAACCCTCACTTGGCATTAGAATCTTGCCAATATACCAAAC
>JXTB01000736.1:0-56298 GCA_002914805.1 Parasponia andersonii | reverse complement strand
AAAAAAAACCTCAATATTAATGGTTGGAAACGACAACCTCAAGTACATGAGTAATCAAAAAGATAATAATGATAATCATGACTAGAAGTTGAGAACACAGAACTCCAAACACTAATTATAAGGCACCAAACTAGAACAACGGACCAAATGTCAGATATAAGAATATCATACCTCTTATCAAACCAGATCAACAATCTCCTAGGATAGACCCATTTGTCTACAATTAGGACTTGGACCTAGACAATACCTGAGTCAATGACTCTAACAAGAGTTTCCTTTCAAGCATAGAATATGATCGAATAGAGTTTAGGATGAAGAACAAGAATCCTTCATGTTATACCACATAAGATAAATGAGTTTAGAGGTCAAAGGTGACAAAGAGAGTTCAATGGTTCACAATTATTTTTCATTCTCTGATTACAATGAGGAATAACACAAAATATAAACCACTTCTAGTCAAATATAAGACTAGAACACCTAAGCTGGAAATCACCAATACAAAACATTAGTGCAATCTTTAATCTCAAATAGAAGTATCCAAACTATGAGAAGATTCAAAAGTATTTCAAACTTTTTATCCAGTGTAAAACCTCATCAAAAAAACCAAAGCTAATGCTAACCCAAAGACTCTATAAGTCCTTGATATAAAGAAAACTCCATAGACATAATCCAATGTCCTAGAATTATGCATATATAACAACTGAAATCGACACTCAATGCCCCAGAAATAAGGTTCTAATAGGATAGACTGTCTAGTACCATCCTTGAGTGACATCTATCTCCCATGAAACTTCTTTTCAATTTTGACGAAAAAAATTTTGATAACATTGAATGTAAAAAGTATTGGAGCCTATGTATACTATACTAGTTCACAATATGGCTTCTTCCTAGTTAAGGGTAAACCAAACATGGACTCCGAATATTCCCTTACAATATAAAAATAGAGTCTAACGACTCTTAAGATAAAATCCATCAGTAATCTCATTCTAATTATCATTAACCATATAACAATAACCATGCCATATATAATTTAAATCAAATAAGGGATTTAGATTCAACTCAAGATCAGCATTTTGAAAATGTTTCATCTCCTATATATATGATGAAAATCTCTAGTAATTACAAGCATTAACTTAAATATGAGTTGTACATGATGACCATTCATTAAAATCAACTAGGAGCATGAAAAAGACACTAATTTGTTTCTTATAATCAACAAATGTACATTTATTACAAAATCTACACTTACTTGGTAAAATGATAAACGAGGCCATATTTAAATCACCATGGACAATTTTTCTTTCAAAACCAAGAAAATATTTAGGCCTCAATCCAAATCATAGCTAAACACAATGGGAGGTTTTTGTAGAATTCCAAGATACTTTCCAAAGCAATTAAACAAGTTTTTCAAAAAGTTTGAAAGTTTATATTTTTTTTTTTGAAAAATAGGATAGTTTAGAAGATATTAAAGTGTGAAACATTACTAAAATATTTTCTCAAAGCAGGTAAAATAAATACCAATTCTCACTTAACCTTTCAAAATAAATATTAATAGTTAATAGAGATTTATACTAGGCATAACAAATTAATTAACATATACATGAACTTCATGAATTGAAAAGCTATAATTAAACCTTTAAGAAGGAAATCACACACTAGTATGCACAACTCAAAATCCATCAAATATAAAGTCAAGGCATATAACTCAATACCATTTATTGATTTAAAAATCTAAATGTCATCCTCCTTCTAGGTTTTCTTAACCCCAGGGAGACTGGTCAAAACGAATTATACAGTACCCAAAATCCAACTAAAACAAATCATGCATAATTCTAATGCAATTTTGTTCATATCGTGAGAAATTAAGTTACCATAAATTGTAATGACCGAACAATTCAATAAGTACTAAGGGGACTATGCATTAACCAAAAAAGTAAACCACATTAAAGCAAACTTAGAAGAGACATACATTTGAACTATCGAATGCACAAGTCATAAGCGACAAGCTTTATAGAATTTAAATTAAAATTCCCAATTCAAATATTTTTACCCAACAAGAACTTCTATAATGCAAGCAGTCATATCAATTTCTATTTTCTAAATAATATATTCTAAAGAAAATCACAAGTATAGATCTTCAAACATATGCGTAAAACTAAAGATTTTTCCCAAAATCATTTTCAATCTACATCAAAGTTTATCGAATAGTTTAACATGTGAATATTTTTATTCAAAACTTTTCTTAAGTAACTTACATTAATTCATCTTTCAAGTAAACTTGTGAAAGTATTCATTAAACCTCAAAACAAATACTAAGTAGGGGTTGAAAAATGTTTAGTAATCTACTAAGTCCAAAAATTAGAGAATGTACTTGAAAAGTTTAATTTACGTATATATATTTATGGAAATAAACTAGTTTAGTCTAAAGGTATTTCAAATCAATATTTCCAAATGTAAAAATAGATTGGTGGCTTCACAAAGTTTAGCCTCAAAATAGCATATTAGTATAAAACATTATCCCATTTGAAAAAAGTGTACTGATTTTTACCCAACCAGTACTTAAGTTTAAAGTGTTCATGATTTCTTTGAAAATAAACTTATTACTTTGATCAAATACAAAGATCTACGTCATTTAAAATCTTAATTATCAACTCGAAATTTTCAAGAGTTTCATAACCAAATAATTTAGTTTTTAAATCTAACCAAACTCTCAACAAGTTAAGAATTCTCAATCAAAGAACTACAATAACATGACTCGATGAACTAGATAAATACAGTCATTATAATCAAACAATATCTCAAATTACCAAACCAATCACTTACTCAACGAGCATGCTATGCAAAAATTATCATCAATGCAAACACTCAAATGTAAAGTCAAGTTATGATGCATCCAAATCAAGTGATCACGAAGATGTTGATTCTAAGAAAGTAATATCTTAGTCTAATAGACACCAATAAAGTTAAGCCACATCAGTGAAGTGCAAACACCAAACCAGTGTATCACAAGCAAAAATCCTCAAGAAAATATAACTACAATTAAATATTGCAAACCAAAGCGATAACAAAACCTGAGGGACAACGCAAAATCAATCCACAAGAATGACAAAGTACAAAAACCAAGGCACAATAGATCAAATTACTACCTTAGAATCTACGAGATTCATATAGCTTACAATCTGAATGGACAAAAAAGTACTAGAACGAGCGTCCACTCGAAGCGAGAGATTACATTAAGAGTGGAATTCAATAGTCTCATGTCAATTTGACACATCTGAGACCAAAATTCTTGGAAAATTACCATCCCAAAGACACTAGGATTTCACTTTAAAGAGGTTTAAGAAAGGACTTTGAAGCAATAAGAGCAAAAATAACTTATTTATCCAGTTCTTAAGTGATGTATGATCCTAGATAGATCTGAAGTCATACTAAGTTATTTGTCAAAATCATTTCTAAAATATTTTTAAACACTAAAAATTAACACAAACATGATCCTAGACAGATCTAAAGTCGTGCTCTGATACCAATTTTGTCATGACCCAAACTACAAGGTCGTGACTTTTAGTAATTTTAAGTGTACATAAAGAGGAGGAAAACAAGTACTTGAGTTTTTCATTTTTGTCCTCGAATCATTAGAAATTCTATATAAACATAGGTTCATCTTTAATTTAAATTATAAAAATAGATACACTAATTAAAATTCAATAAAATACAGATAAGTTATACAAAAACCTGATTTGATAAAACTGTAGTGTTAATTTAATAAATTTTTCAAATCTTGAATCTGAATATCTAAAATTTAACTTACAAAATTTGTCAAAATTCCAAGTATTTAAAACTTTAAAAATATGCTCCTTGGGAACTATAGTGTCTTGTTTATATGCCAAACCCTCGAATAGTAGAAAATATATCTTCATACATTCATTTAATATAAACAACAAACTTGACTAAATAATTAGACATGGAGAAAGAGTGAAACAAGAAAAAGATACCAACCAAAGAAGAATAATACCACGAGCATAAGTCAAGCGACTTGCCTAACTAACAAGATAACTGACTCGAATGAACTATCTGAAAGAAAGGAAAAATAGGAGAAGTGAGCTCGAAAGCTTAATAGGAAAACTGTTACACTTTTTTAATGATGGAAAGCCCATACATGGTTAGTTTAATCTTAAAATACTTTTTTGCAAAGTCATATATATATACTTATACATATCTATTTCCAAAACTAATAGTTCGTATATATTTATAAGCATATAAATATATATATATATATATGAAAACATGCTATCCAAAATCAATAGTCTGCATTTACATACATATATATAGATATACCGAAAGTATGATATCTAAAAATCAGTCCACAAATAAATGACACAGATCCACCCATACACATGGGTTCACCACCTCTCATCAGTGGAAACTAGGGTGTTAGCATTACGTATGTCATACAGTCTACCTGAAACCTAGTCCATAACTGGAGGGGACATCCGTGTGTTACCTACCAAGCTTGGAAGGACAATCGTATTGCCTATGTCTACCAAATGGGAAGGTAATCAGAAAAAATATCCCGCATGTGTTTACATACTCTGTACCATCGGTGGGGCTGCAATGCCACACTGTAAAAAGTCTCATAATGCTAATTTGGTACTCATATATGATCCTATGACACGTGTACTCTGAACTGATGTATAAAAATAGCTATGTAGTAATTTAAGTTCAAATAATGCTCTAATTTTTAACAAAATAGTTAATTAACTTTTATAGAAAAATAGGCAGCATAACAGTCATATTTTAACATATCCAAAAAGAATCTGTACTCAGAAAAATCCCATAGCATTCTAATATATAAATCATACCATTCAATTCTATCACAGATATTTAAAAGTTCTAAAATTATGTTTTTTCTCATATATTGCAAAAGATAAGTTTTATTCAAAAACAATGTAAAAGAGATGTAATCGAATTCCTACCTCATTAGAATAGCGATACCACGCTATGAGATCTTCAAGGTGTCGTTTGGCGATCGCTTAGAGGGTCGAGAACTAATTTCACGCACTCGATCACTCACTTGGGAAAAACTAACTTCTTAACGGAGCTTTAAATCAATAAGTGGACCTCTTTGATAATTTCTAATACCCAAATAGCTAAGTTAGATATATAACTCGACTAATTCATGCCCATACTGATACCGAACTGGTGGCATACAAAACGAGATAAAATCTAAGTCGTTAGCTATCGTTTTTTCGTGCCAGTCACCAAACATAGTCAATATATATATAACTTCACTATTTTTTGAGTACACTCCAAAAATGACATCAAAAACACAATCTAACGGTCGGATCAAAAATCAAATCCAAGCTAAAAAATAGACAAAAATGACAACTTTAAATCTGGGTAAAATAGGATCATGATATATATACATTGATAATCCTTACAACGAGACGAATCTAATGAGGCCAATTTAGGGTTGAATGGTGGCCAGAATAGCCACCGGCGACAATCTCTCTTGGCGGCTTCTCGAGTGTTCTAGCGAGGAAGGAGCTCCGGTGGATTGGTGACACCAAAGGTGAGGAGCTGAAAGCTCTCTAGTCCCACCCCGGGTGCTGGAGTGGCCAGACAACGACCTGAGAAGCTCGGCCATAGAGTTCGTGCTGGCAACTGAAAACGAGAAGGAAAGGGAGACATTAGGGGGAAAAGGGAAAGAATAAAGAAGAGGAAACAATACATATATATATATAATTAAAAAATTTTTTGTTAAGGTCAAATGACCATTTTACCCAATTGGAGTTGAAAATTGAATCTTTTTTGCAGTGTTTTCTTTTTGTTGAGTTGTCATGTTAATTCAAAACCTTTATTTTTAAGATTTTTGATAATTAGTTAATTGTTTTATTTTGTTTTGGGCTTTGTCTGAGAAAGAGATTATTTTTAGGGGAAAAAATAGCTCTAGGAAATAGTCAGGTCCAATATGAAAAGGTCCAAGCCCAAAAGTGTATAAGTCCAAATTCCTAAATTGCCAAAATCGGTCAAACTGCATTGCAAAATGTAGGTGCAGATTGGCCGGTTTGGATCGACTATTACAGATCTTGTGGTTTGGTGTATTGGCTAAGCCGCAATTATAATTTAGTCTATTTTTTAGGATTTCAGCTCGACTAAACTAGCCATGAACGCTCTTAATATTTCATAATTCGCCTCTACTTAGTTTTCAGAAATGTCTGTTATACTAATGTAAAAAAAATTTATAATTAGACACTCTTAATATTTCATAATTCGCCTCTACTTAGTTTTTAGAAGTGTCTGTTACACTAATGTGAAAAAAATTTATAATTAGAGTTTGTCCCACGAGGATACTTATGCTCTACCTTATATAGTCCATTTTCTAATAAAATATTACAAGTATGACAAATAAAAATATACAATTTCATAATTATTTTAAGTTACCCTTATTTTTTACTCCTAATCCCTTTTCTAGGAAGACTTCCCATAAAATTTTTAAAATTTAATATAATTTTTCACACATTTTTTTAATGTTTCGATTCCAAAATTAGTCATTAATAAAAGCTTAAAATAAATTTCTTTTACATTTATTGGTTTTGAAAAGTTCATCCTTTACTTCATTATCTATTTATATTTTTCCTCAGTTTTGTTATTTTGATTCTGCAGTTAGTCTCTATAATGACAAAATGAATTTTGTTTCTTCCTTTTTCCACTTGTCATAGTTCACAAACCTATTTATCCTTAAGTTTTAACTATGAAAACCTACATCTAGTTATACTAAACTTTGATATCTAAAAGCTTAAGGCACAAGTTTATGCTTCAACAAGAAATGGTTTATCAAGCGTGTGTGAAGGTGTGAAAAGAATTAGGTATTTATAATCTAATGTGTCAAATATTCATTTACATATTTTGATCGGGTACTTTTGTCAGAAAATAATTAGTTCTTGTGCTATTTGAGCTCAAGAAAAGTTTTGATTATTCCAGGAAAAAAAAAAAAAAATCGTGATTAAGTTGTGCCCCATTGAGATCAATTCCTGGTTCTACCCCTTTTTATTGTTGGTGACTGTTGAACAATATTTCGGCAGAACATTTTCAAAACGCATAGCTTATTAATTAATTAAAACTAAGCAAAACTTAATCATAGTGCTTTACTTTTTTTCTTCTCCGGACCCAGAAAAAAAGTAACTATTAGGTTCCTTATTCAACAATAATCGCTGCACATAGTTTCTAAACTACTCACAAATAATAAAATATCCTTCTCAAATTTTTGGCATCACAAAGAGCGTGCATTGAACGCCAAAGAAGAGATTGACCATTGTTTGACCAGCCGGTGATCTCCAACTCTATGGTCCATTTGTGGAAAGTGTTCCACAAATGAAACTTCGTGGTTTTTTTGCCTTAATTGCTGAATAAAGGCGACAGATACAACAGAGTGACATGGACCTTTGACTAGTTGACTTCATAACTATTAGCTACAAATTATTATATATCTAAAGTTTGGGGGAATCACTGTATATGAACAGTGACACGACCTTTGGTCTTTTTTATTTTTTTTTTTTTCTGGTCTTAATAGTGTATTTTACATTTTTGCTTTTCTTGTGTGGTGAGGAATGGTTGTAGGTGTGGTTTTTTCCGTAATTTTGTGTTTGTGACTTTACCGAAGCTGCCCTTGAGTATATAATTGGGGTGGGTGATTTGGGTAAGGGGCTTTTGGGTATTTGGATGGGATTTTCTCCCTAGGTTGTCTGAGACATTATGTTCCCTCGTTCTTTTTCATGGATCATTGTTTCTCTCTCTCTCTCACTCTCTCTTCGTCTGGTTCTTCTTTTCTCATATTATGGCTTCTTTTTTTTTTTTAATCTTTCTGTCGCCCTTCTCGGTGTTCCTCGAGTTGTGACTTTTTTTTTTTAACTTTCTATTCTTCGGCTACTGATTTTTTGATGTAAATGTGGTTCTTCAGATCTGGATTTTACTGAGCTTTTTTTTCCTGAATCTCTTTGTGAGCTTCGTGGTCTCGCTTCTTTGTCTGGTACTTTTTTCCTCCTGAATCTTATTCCTTTATTATTATTATTTTTTTGTGGGATTTCGTCTTTGTTTTGGATCGTTAAATTTGCTTAAGATATTCCTTTCTTCATGCATGAACAGTGATCTGCAGGCTTTTTATTTTTTTATTTTTCTTTGTTTTTATCTCTGTTTGCTGTTAGAACTTTTGATGATTCTAATTTTCCGGTATATGTTGATGTTTCTATCCCTTAGGGATTTTTTTTTTTTTAAAAAAAAGTTTGGGCTGTTGATATGGGCCTCCAGTTAATGGACCAGTGGGTCTTTTGGTTCTGCATTTTATAGGTTTGGCCCTAAGATTTATCTTTCATTTATTCCGATTGGCTTTTTTGCTGTAATTTTGAAATATATTTATATTATATATATATGTGTGTGTGTGTGTGTGTGTGTATATATGATAATGTGTATGAGTGTATGGTTATCTCTGAATAATTTTATCTATGTCTTTTCAATTTCTTACGATGTTTTCTGGAGTGTTCTTGAATTTTTTTTTTTTGTGTTTTTGGCTTTGATATTTATTATTTGTTCCAGATTTTTTCGGTATTAATTATTATCTCTGTTCTCATAATTAATGCTCTTTTAATTTTTTTTACGTTGTTCAGACTGAGTGGAAAAAAAAAGGATAAAAAATAAAAAGAAAAATTAGAATTAGAGCAGAGTAATGGGGGAATTTCTTTTTTCAAATATATTTTTGGAGGTTTTTTTTTTTAACAATACTTATTTTGACTGTATGCTTACTTTAAGCATCTATGTTCGATAAGTTTCTGACTATTTTTTTAGACAAAATTTATTTTATTACATGTCTCATTGGGGGTATTGCCACCTATTTAACTTTACTTCAAGGCCTCTTACGTATCTTTGTGTGTTACATGATTATATGTATGTTCTAATTATTTGGTGTACACTTCATGTTTTACCTCTATTCACCTTTCTTCCTGTTTATAGTTCACTGAAATCACTGTTATCTCACTTCATTGCACCCACTGTTTTTTTTTACCTCTCTCTGTGCTCTGTGTATAACTTGTACTCGACTGAAAGTTAGTTGCAAGAGCTTTTTATTTTGGAAAGGACTTCAGTTACTATATGTATTTATTATACTTTATTGTTTGTGTTTATTTCTGTCTCTTTTCTTCCTATTATATCAGTACTTTGTTCTATTGTTAATTAATGTCCATTCTCTGTGTTATTAATGTGCTATTGATATATTTATTGCTTCGTTGTTGTATTAAAAATTATGAACTGTTAGAATATTTCATTAAGTTCTGTTATATTTGAATTTAGTTATATTTTATTATGTCCTTTATTAATTTACACTGTTTGTACTGCATTTATTATGTATAAACATTTGTTCCTTTGTTTTTGGATTCAATATCGTAAAAAGGTGTTGTACTTCTCTTACTACCTTTGTATTTGATACGTTTCTTTTTCTTTGTCCTGTTATTGAGTCCTTTTCCTGGTTTTTCTCCTTTTTCTTTCCCTGTTAGTTAATTCTGGTTTTTCTTCTTTTAATTTCTTTTATTCAACATTCTTTTTTTTTTCTTTTTTTCCCTTAACTCTGCTTTAATGTTTTCCAATCCTATTTTATGAATTTCTATTTATTTGGCAATGATGTGCATTTATTCCTTGATTATATAGAGTAGTATACTAACTGCCCAAAAATTGCTGTGTATAATGGCTTTTGTTATTATATAGTAAACTTCATTTGTTGTTAAGGAATGATTTCACAGTTTTTGTCTCTTGGATATAGCGGGAATTAGTTATCAGGTTTGAGTTTGCTTAGTCATTTTATTCGGATTTCAGTTTCAAAATTCTTTTTTAGATTTGTATATACCTATTAAAGCTCAGAGCTTTTTCTCTTTCTTTTCTTTTTCTAAATCTTGTTTGAGTATTCTTTCTCAGTCTTCTTTTTAAAAATTGTTTTCATCTCTCTATTAATTTTTTTTTTGTTCCAACCCTTATGTACCTAGCTCGTAGTTTTTGGGCAGTTTTAGGTTATACTCGTATGATCTTACTGTTGTTATTTGACCGGTATAATATATAGATGGCAAGTTTTTTTTACTAGACTGATAATTTGCTACCCGTTTATTCAATTGCCAGACATACTTTTCTTGCATAAGCAGGGAACTATTTCTTAGGTGGCCGGATAAATTCTTAGAGGTATATAATTTTATAAACTTGCTATATATTGATAATACTGCTATATGTCTAAGCCAAATATTATATATGTCTATGTATTTATTCACCTATATTTATCTAGACATTATTATATAATTATAATAGAGACAAAAAAATTAGACATACATAATTACTGATGACTTGATTAATGGATGGAAATTTTAGTGTGAATGAAGAAGGAAGAAGCATAGTACATTGTAATTAATATCATTGTAAAATTATTATATTATTGAGAGATTGTTAAAATGATTTTGTTCCTATTATGTATTGGATTTTATTTGTATTTATGATGTAATATTTTATTCATTCAGATCAAAGTCCTTTAATTTTGTATCTAATTCTAATTCTTTTGTTTTATTTTTTTTCTCATAGTTTCAATGATTTTGAGTAGTAAAATAAAAATATGAATACCTTAGATAGTTGATACAGGAAAAGATGTATGTAAAATATGTGATTTCTATCAAAGTAAAACGCCAAGCAGTACGTCAGGCAATAAAGATATAAGCATATCATTGATACCACTAAGGTACTTTAGATAGGTGACACAAATTTATGAACCTAACCAATTAAATTACATGTTTAACGCTTTTTTTCTTCTTTCAATTACCATGATTTTGAATAATAAAATGAAAATATGCAGTTAACGTAAATAATTGATATCATAAAGCAAGTATATAAAATATGTGATTTGTATTCTTTAAAAAAGAAAAAGTAAAAAGAAAAAAAAGAGCCTAGCAATACCAAGGATAGGAAAGACACGAGGGTGATATCTATACTATGAAAGTACTTTAACATAATCATATTAAAAAAACTCAATAAAAGCATGAATTATATTACATTTAAAAAAAACAACTAATTTAAATTTGATATAAAACTTGTACGTAAATCATAAAATTGTTAGTGTTTATATAAAAAAAAAATACATACATACGATTAACAGCAAAACATTAAAAAAAAAAACGATATATCCAAAAATTTAATTATTAAGAAACTAAAAACAGGAAAAAATCACAATTTTTTTTATCTATGATAAATATCTATAAAACATATAATTATATTATAAAAAATAAGAAAAACTAAAAAAAAAAAAAGGAATTTTAAATTTGTATTATACAAAAAACTATTAAGCTATAATAGATCATTTTCTTTTCATGTTTTAAGTAAATAAGCAATGTAACAAATGCCTTATATATAACTATTTATATTATTAATAAATACTCCGTAGTTAATTCGTAGCAAACGCACGGTTATAAGGCTCGTTGAAATCTATTTGCTAGCTAGCAAATGTCGGACCCTAAGACTAGCATAAATCAATGCGTCAGTCAAACTCGATTAAATTATATATATAACGCTATAATATGCATTATATTTTTGTAGTGCCACTGATTAATCCTTTGACGACCAAGGCATTAATGTACGTTTACGGAGGAATACTTAAATAACTACAAGCGTAGCCGTGCGTATTGTGTATTAAACGGTATTCCTCGAAATATGATAGAAATTATAGAGCATATTTCCATACTGTTCAATAAAATAAAAACGTTGCAGCAAAATTAATTACCAGTAACCAGCAGCATCAAAAATATTTAAGAGGAGCATCGTAGTATGACTATAAAGGCTTTATATTCTCAACTGCACTCTCTGCTCCAAAATGCTCTGTTCAACCAGGTGGGAAACAATGCAGAATAGTCAACACGGCGCATAATTTATTATTCTGTCATTGAATATAATAATAATTCTTTTTGGATGACTATATATGATAAGTAGTGCCCAAGAATTAGATGAAAGCCAATACATATTGACCGACAATTAGTCCTGGACTGAGGGGGAAAAGAATTGGGAATGATAGCCTCCGAGTCGCTATTCATCGCTGTAGCATCATGGGCTACTATAGTTTTCATCTTGGTATCTAACGTGGAAAATATGATTTTGGTGACAGCAATTTCTGAACGGCCATCACCAGAACTTGAAGCTAAGGCTTTGCTCCAAACTGAGTGGTGGTCGAATGAATATAACTCCTCAAGTCCTTGCAAATGGCCTGGTGTAACTTGCAATCACGCCGGAAGAGCTACGGATATTGTTCTACGATTCTACGAACACGAGATGTACAACAGAAGAAGAGAGTTTGGCAAGTTTAACTTCTCTTCCTTTCCGAATTTAGCCCGTCTAAGTCTCGTGGGACTTGGACTTGTTGGCCACATTCCAGCGGAGATAAGCACTCTTTCGAAGCTCACCCACCTCGACCTCTCCGCGAATGAGCTAACAGGTCAGTTGACTCTTTCACTAACAAGTCTCCCCTGGTTGAAGATTATTTTGATCTGATAGTTCACAGGTTGCATTCCGGAGGAGATAAGCAATCTTTCAAAGCTCACCCACCTCGACCTCAACGGAAACTATCTCACAGGTCCCTTACCTCTTTCACTAACAAAACTCTCCCAACTGAGGATTCTTAATCTTTCTTATAATCTAGTACTCAATGGTTCTATCCCACATGAACTGGGTGGTCTGAGGAATCTCGCTGTGTTAAACTTGAGGGAGAACCAATTCAGCGGTCCAATACCTTCATCCATTGGTCTTTTGACCAACCTCACTCATCTACATTTGTCAGGAGATCATATTGAAGGCCATCTACCTCTCTCACTTTCTAGGCTCACCCATTTAGTGGAGCTCGACGCCTCTTATAATCAAATTAAAGGCTCCATTCCTGTAGGAATAGGAAAGTTAGAGAATTTGGTTTCTCTGGACTTATCCAATAATAATCTCAACGGACCACTCCCCTCCTCTTTGGGCCAATTAACAAACTTGGCTTTTCTTTATCTTGACTCAAACCAAATTCACGGTTCCCTTCCTTCAACTTTGGGTTATTTAACCAGTTTGACAGAACTACGTCTCAATTCCAACCATTTTGATGGTTCCATCCCCTTAGAAATAGGAAATTTGAAAAACTTGACTCTTCTAAATCTTGGTAATAACAAGTTGGAAGGACCTGTCCCTCCAACTTTGGGTCATTTAATCAAACTGTCTGACTTGGACATTCGTTCAAACCAAATCAATGGTTCGATTCCCACGGAATTTGGAAATTTGAAGAGTCTGACTGATCTGGACCTATCAAATAACAGCATATCTGGGATCATACCCTCTCAGCTTGGCGAATTGACAAGGTTATATAGTTTGGATCTTTCCTACAATGCTTTACAAGATCCAGTTAGCGTTGTGCTTGTCAGAAAATTTTCAGTTGAAGACTTTGTCGGAAACAAAGGTTTAAGTTTATGTGGCGACGAAAAGGGTTACTTCCCTCGTTGCTCCAAGTCTAAAGTCAGACTCATAGTAATTATTTCCATCTCAATCTTCCTTGCGTTGTGTTTTATTGGGGTTCTGTTGTACAAACTCTGGCTTAAAGTAGGAAAAAGCCAACAAGATGAAAAAGCAACAAACAATGGAGACATAGTTTCGATAAATGATGGCGAAATTGCATATGAACACTTAGCAAAAGCAACAGAAGACTTTGACATCAGATGTTGCATCGGAACAGGTGGATATGGAACTGTCTATAGAGCACAACTACCTAACGGCAAAGTAGTTGCCCTCAAGAAGCTTCACAGTTCAGAGGCTGAAGAAGCAACTTTGAGAAAGAGCTTCGCAAATGAAGTGAAAACATTGTCAGAAATCCGGCATCGAAACATCGTAAAACTCCACGGGTTCTGTCTGCACAAGAGGAGCATGTTCTTGGTTTATGAGTTCATGGAAAGAGGGAGCTTGTTTTGTGTTTTGAGCAAAGATGAGGAGGCTGCGGAATTGGATTGGGCCAAGAGGGTTAACATCATCAAAGGCACAGCTTATGCATTGTCTTACATGCATCATGATTGTGTTCCGCCAATTGTTCATCGCGACGTAACGAGCAACAACATTCTTCTCAACTCAGAATTAGAGGCTTGTGTGTCTGACTTTGGCACAGCTAAACTACTTGATCCCAATTCCTCTAACAAAACCATTCTTGCAGGTACCTACGGATATATTGCTCCCGGTAAGTTAATCCCCACACTCATGCTCTGCTTTTAATAGAGAATAAAACCGGGTAAAACTTGCTTTGTCTGATAGTTCAACTTCTTAATGCAGAGCTTGCCTACACGATGGCTATAACTGAAAAATGTGATGTCTATAGCTTCGGAGTGGTGGCACTTGAAACATTAATGGGAAGGCATCCAAGAGAACTGTTATCATCTTTATCGTCGTCATCGTCTTCGTCAGAAACTCGAAATAAAATGCTAAGTGAAGTTCTAGACCAACGATTGCCACCGCCTAGAAATCGCCTTGTTGCTTGTGACGCTGCTTTTGTTGCTATACTAGCATTCGCATGCCTGAGTGACAAACCAAAGTGTCGACCAACAATGAAGAAAGTTTCTCAACTTCTTGCTCGCAAGGGACTATTAGCCAAGCGTTTTAGCAATCTCTCTCTGGGGCAGCTCATGATCCCAGAAGTATATCTGGCTCCTGAAAGTGAGATGGCTATTAGTCAAATTCACTAATCTTTTTTTATGAAAAGGATCTGCCTACCTTGGGGTTTTATTTTGATGGTCAAGATTACCATATTTTACATCCAAATAAGAAAATTCTCTTTTCCATTAGTCAATATCATTCTGTAAAACTTTATTTTTGCCTTTTTCCATACATGATTGCACTTCTTGTTCAGTAATCTGCTAAAGGAAATATCATTTTTCTGAATGGACCTCAATTTTCTTAACAAAGTAGGGTACTACTTAGTAGCATCAGTGTATAACCATCTTTATCTGGAATTAATTTACCGCAAAGAAGCAGCTAATTTCTGTTTTCTTTGCTGTCTATAAATGAAATGATAAACCAAAGGCTGGAACATTACTGATTAATTTTAATCGTTCAACACAACTTCCTGGCCTTTAAGTTGGTGAAGACTGCAATACGTAGTCAGTATCTCACCTTTCGAAAGCTATAAACTGGCACCATATCAAACCAGTCAACATTTCAAGTGGAGTCAACCCCCAAAGCACTGGACATCATTCTTTGAAGTAACATGTCCTAATAAAAGAAAAAAACTCATTACAGCTAATCAAGTCACAGTTTCAAAACCACCCCTCTATAGTATACTATGCTAAAATCATTAGTTGGGCTCAGACCTATTAGAATTAGACCAAAATAAAAACTAAATTTGAGGAAATTACAATTTTTTTAAAAAATGAATATCTTTCTCACAAGGAAAAAAAAAAAATGGTGGAAGAAGTAACCTGCTTAATTTTCCAAAAGGTTAAAATTAGAGGAAAGAATAATAGCAAGCCTTGCATGTCAAGTAGTCAACACGGCACAATAATTCACACAAGTCCAATTTAGGATAACCAAGTCATCCTGTGGGGCTGTGATGTCGTATGCATTATCATTCACTATTGGCGTAACTAGCATTGGTCTTGAACTTTGTCATGGTACATGACACATAAGTGTGGAAGCGAAGCAAGCCCACAGCATTTGTAATAGCAAATCAGCATTAACATCTGTATTAAACAATGAATCATTTATGTCACCTTTCATTTCCTTGTTCAGCAAATATAGTTGGAGCAACAGCAAATATAGTTGGAGCAACATGTCTATCTTTGTTTTAGCCTGTACAACAAATACTACATATAGTCATAATAACAGCTTTTGAGTCATCTTAACACCAGAATTATTCATTGCGATTGACCTGTTATTACTTCTTATTATGCTGGAAGCCTTACCAAAATTTCACTCGATCACGAGCCTGAAATGGCAACAAATTTATGGAACTTGACATGCTTGTTAGATTTTCTAGCCATTGTCTAGTTTCAAAATCCATTCCGTATACGCTTTAGCCCCATCATCTCTTTTCAGCGTGCAACCAAACTAGAGCTAACTATTAGTCATTGTCATGGTGTCTGTGACGTGAGAAAAATTCTGATCCAGAATTACTTTCTAGTAAACAAGAAAATTCTCTTTCGAAAATCAGTGCAAACAAAAGTACACCAATAATGACTGAACTACCAAAATACATGTCCTTGCAATTTTAATTACTTGGTTCACAGCCTGCCAGATCCAGAGCTTTAGTCAAGTCGTTTCGTATATATAGAAACAATTTTCAATGGTCATAACAGCAATTGGTTAAGAAAATATCATTTTCATTGTTAAGAAACACAAATCTGTTTGAACCAAAGAACAGCAACCTATACAGTGCAACAATCAACTCGTAGCATTTGCGATAGCCAATTATCACTTGTGTAACATGTAAAATCCTAAATTTTTATAAGGGTAATTAAGTAATTTTAATTCAAGGACATTTTGGTAATTATATATTTTCGGATTAATTAAATAAAAATCTGAAATTATTTTTAAATTAAATTATTAGTGTTGAACCTAGACAAAATAAAGTATAGGTGCATTTGAGGCAAAAGTGAAAAAGAAATTACAAACCGGAGACAAAAGTGTAATTAAAGAGGAACTAAAATGAAAGAATTTTTTTAAAATTTGTGGCTAAAGTGGAAATTAAGAAATTTTTTTAGTCAAACCAGATTACATCATGTGTCTCACTACTACAGTTTCTAAAAATTACATATAAATCTCCCAAATTCTTCTTCTTCTTCACCAAGGCCCTCCCAAGCATACCACCGGTTACTGTTCATTCGTCGCTCCTCCAGCCGCCGCCGTGCCTGACGCGCCTGCCCGTCGTGACCGGAAGACACCGACGAAGCAGCGCCTGGTGCTGCCATCCAGTTTCGCCGCCCTTCGCCGGAGAAAAAACGGTCCGAACGTCGCGTCATCAGATCAGATTTTTGGCTGTCGTTTCCTCTTCCGACGTCCGATCAACTCACCGTCGCTGCTGTTGAACTTGTCTTGACTCCAGCTTTTATTTCCGACCACTCTCGGCCTCTAACTCGCCTCCGGTGAGAAGTTGACTATTGTAGCAATTTTATAATATTAAAATTTTGTGGTATTTTCGTAATTATTTTAGAATTGAGTTATTTATCCCGAGAAAATTTTACCACGTGAAAGAGGAGATTGAAACTTGAAATTTCATGATTTTGAAGTGTTGAAATGGTAACCGGAAGATCGTTAATTATCGAAATGAAAATGTGGCATTTTTCGAATTATTTTCCAAATGTGGTATATTATAATTTTTGGATTTTTGAGCCCATTTAATGTTCGGGAACTCAAAACTGAGTTCTGACTTCGAATTTGGACTCAGTGAGATCGGAACATGAATTTTAATATAAAATACCACTATTTTCTGAAGTGGCACAAAAATCGAGAAAATAGCTCAATAGCATCGTTTTGCATGCCACGGGTCGGTCCTCCACCAAAACCCTTTTTCGACAAATTATATATCTATCCCAACATTTTTAGGTATTCTTAATTCAGTGGTGACCTCTGTTTCTCAATCTGAGGCTCCGTTTGAAAAGTTAACTTTTCAAGTGAACGTGACGAGATCCGAGAACGACTGTCTGAACAACCAAGTGATCAATTGAGGATATTTTTCTAACGTCGTTAGCTTAACATAACTACTATCTCGAGGTAGGGATTCAATTACCAAATTTTATACATGTTTTAATTTGAAAATTTTCATTATAACTATTTTTGTGAAAAATCGTGAATAAATAATATTCTAATAAATTGCTGAAAATTATTGGATTATGTTGGAATTGGACTGTATGAATTTTATACATATTTTTATATTATGAATATAGGATAAAACAATGGTGTGCTACCCATGTATAGTAAATCTCATAATAATGCCAAGTTGAATTTTAAAACTTTATTTGGTTATGTATTGTATGCACTACTAAAAATGTGTACTATCACGGCGCGTGTACGGAAGCGCCGTGATAATTGATTAATTATCACGGTGCTTAACAAGCTCCGTGATAAACAAAGAAATACCATGGCCCCTAAAAAACGCCGTGGTATATAATCTTTAACGGCGTCTAACTTTCACGGTGCCTAAAAAGTGCCATGGTATTTAACTTTCACGGCGCCCATTAAGCACCGTGATATACTTTTCTCGGCACTCATATGGCGCCGAGGTAGTGGCCATATATAAAAGACCCAAAAAAACGAGGCCATATCACTTCCCTCTTACTTTTCTCACCCTTTTCCGTATTCATCTCCAGCCGCGGCTAGTCTCCCCATTCCACCATTTTCACTATTTTTTTCTGGTAAACAAGGTATATTTAAGTTTTTAAATTCATTTTTATCACTAAAATTAGATTACCCATTGTTTTAACCATGATTTTGACCAATTATTTTGTAGAAATTTCATGTTTTAGGTTATATTTGAAAGAGTTTATATTTGGAAATCCTAATTTATCAAATGTAAATATCTTGAGCATGCATTGATAATCTTTACTCTTATAATATCGAGTTAGACTATTTATTTAGTAGAAATCTTATTTTTGAGTAAATTTTTCTATTTAAGAGCAAATTAATCCGAATTTGTTATTATTTTGTTGCTATTTTTTTATTTATTTTAGGTGAAATGTGAGT
Organism: Parasponia andersonii; assembly: GCA_002914805.1. NCBI lineage: Eukaryota > Viridiplantae > Streptophyta > Magnoliopsida > Rosales > Cannabaceae > Trema > Trema andersonii. The sequence goes on along the minus strand of JXTB01000736.1, from coordinate 37,548 downwards.
TTATTTAGTTGTAAAAGTTTCAAATTGAAAGTTTGTTATATGAATTTATACCAATTTCATGTTTATTTACTAGAAATCATATATTAGGTTATGCTTTTAATTTTCATCCTTAGTGTCAATTAATCCAAATTTATGCAATTTTAATTGAATATTGTGTAGTATTTTAGAAATTTACATATTCAATGTTTAATTTAATGTATTATGGATTATAGATATTTAATTTTATTTATCATTTTAATTTGCGTATAGGTTTTAGTAGAAGTTAGAGTACTGAGATTACTTGTGAATTAACAAACTGAGGTATGTTTTCTCAAATTTTTTTTTTTTATTGACTTATGCATATCACTTTCACATTGGTTTTATCTTATTATTTTGGAAAATTTAAACTAGATGAGATATGATATCATATAGGAAATTATATGTTATGGTGATATGATGATGTTATAATTGTGTGGGATTGGTTGAGTTTATTATTTGTGTTGATATTATTTTGTCATATGTTATATTTGGTTGATCGACAAATTATTTGTAACAAATGAGACTATTTAAGAATAAATTAAGTTTTGAATTTGGTAGTACTTAGAAATATAAGAATAATTTAAAATGAGTGTTAATTTATAATTGGTGGTTTAGTTACTCAATTGGTTAATGATAGAAATAGGGGAGATTATGTACAATTTTTTATGGTACTCAATTTAGTTAGTTTTTTTATATCAGTTGTTTATTATTATTATTATTTTTTCAATTGTGCTTAGAATAGATAAGGAATGGATATTGGCGGATAGACTATCGACTGAATATATAAAGGGAGTTGATAGCTTTTTGGAGTTTGTTATTGAAAATGTCAAAAATTCTAATTTAATTCTATGTCCATGTATTAAATGTGGAAATTTGCAAAAGATAGGTGTTAAAAAGATAAAAGAACACTTGTATTTCAATGGAATAGGTCAAAGTTATAAACAATGGATTTGACATGGTAAAAAGGTTCCAATTACCAAATTTTCGTCAAAGAAGAGTATAAGAGATGATTATGAGTTAGATTTAAATGATGATCTTTTTGAAATGATTGATGATGCACAATATGAAACAGACGTAGATCCTATTAAGTTTCAATCATTGTTTAATGGTGCTGAGAAACCGATCTATCTGGGTTGTACGAAATTTACAAAGTTGTCTGCATTATTGAAATTGTATAATTTGAAAGCAAGACATGGATGGAGTGATAAGAGTTTTTCAGACTTGTTAGCTTTACTACGAGAGATATTTACCACAATGGTATGTAACCATATGTTTTATTAGTTCTATTCTAATTTATAGTTTGATTGATAACTTTCTAACAAATAAGGTGTTTGAATTTGTAGTTTAATGGATAAAATTTCTATACAAAGGATGATATCAACAGACTTCTTGAAGAGTGGGTCGAAGAACTAATGCAATTTCTCATTTGAGGTTCTTAATCTTTGTTTATTTAAACTATATGTATTCTTTGATGATCATGTTAGTTTGGCTTAGAAAACTAATGTATATATAGACTATATGGATTATTATGTTAATTTAATATTACTATGTAAATATATATTTATACTCTATTTTATTTCAAATATTTGGTATATGTAATGAATTTGGATTATATTTATAAAATTTCAGGGGGTAGTATAGACAAATACGTTACAAAAACTCCCTGGAAATTATCTACTGCCGTAGAAAATGTCTTTCACGACGCCTTGGTAGACATCTTCCAAGGCGCTTTATAAGCGTTATGGAAGATGCCTTTTACGACACCTAATAAGTGTCTTGATAGACCTTCCACGGTGCTTTATAAGTGCCTTTGTAGCCAAGGCCTATCACGGTACCTAGAATCAAGGCACTTTTGTGGGCGCCTTGAAAGGCATTTTTTGTTGTAGTGATGGTTATTATGCATATTTTATTACATATTGTACATACCATAGGATCACATATAAAATATATCTTAGGCATCGTATTGTTGTAGTATACGGACTAGTACACCCGCCTTCGATGAGAGCCCGTAAACCCACGTGGGGTTTTTCTGATTATTTCCATTCAGTAGGTGTAGGCATTCTGTTGTTCCTCTGGTTCAGTAGGCTTAGACACATGAGTGTCCCTCTGATTTTCTGGGATAAATATCAGGCAAAGAGTACTTAGTACACGTAGTACGAGTTACTCTAGTTCGTGATGTGAGGGTGTGAGTTCATGGGATGGGTTGATTTATGATATGTACAATCTTGCGATTTTTGACTTTGGTTATGAATATGTGATTATTCTGGATACTACTTGTTTTATAAATTTGGTTTATAAATGGATTTTGGAAAAGACATTAACCATACAGGTTTGATAAAATTGCATTCACTCAAAAAGGTGATTGAGTTTCTACTGAGTATTTTCGTGCTTACCTCCTACTTCCTCTCATTTCAAGTGTTGACTTATTTTGTGGTAATTATTCTGGTGGCTTGACAAGTATTTTTGGCACATACTTGCAATTCTAATCCTCTTCATTAGTTGATTTGTATTCGGTATCAATTTCTCTTTTTTAAGTTAAATTTATTTAGCCAATAGTAATATAATTACTGAGTAGATGTATGAGGATTATTTTTGTTATTAAATCGAGTACTTAAAAAATAAAATGATTTTATGTAAATTATTTGAACATTGAGTCTAGGATTTTAATTTGAACTATTTTATTAAATTTCATGAATTAATAAATGTTTTTAAATTAGTTAATTAGGATTTTTTCTCATCTTAAAATGAAAAATTTACTTAGAAATTGAAAATTAGTAGATAATATCATGATTTTTAAATTTGTCCAATCTCGTAATTTATTTATTTTTTAGGACTAAAATTAAATTTTAAATACTTAAATTTTTCTGAAATTTTTAAAATTACTATTCATCACTATTTTTAATTAAAATTACTAAAAATCACTGTCTTAGATTTTCGGTCGTGACATTTCGGTCGTGAGCACTTACTATTAGGCACGTTCCTTTCCACCATTTCATATCAATATTGTTGCAGTAACATGGGCTATGACCTTTGCCCTCGCCTATGTAGCAAACTTGGGAACCACCATCGCTGCAACTGGAAGCAAAGGCTTTACTCCAATCAGGGTGGTGGATTGAACATATCAACACCACCACAAGTCACTGCAAATGGCCCAGCATAACTTGCAATCATGCTGGAAGCATCAACACTATAATTTTCTTAAACGATAACTCCCAGATGGGAAAAGATTTCGGGAAATTGAAGTTGCCTTGCCTTCCAAGCATAGTCTGTCTAGAACTATGCAGAACCGGACTCGTTGGGAGCATTCCATCCGAGATAGGTACTCTTTCAAAGCTCACCCACCTTGACCTCTCCAACATTAGCCTTACAGGTCAGTTACCTCTCTCAGTTACAAGGCTTACCCAACTAGTAGAACTTAACAATTCTTATAATCAAATCAATGGTTCCATCACAAATCAATGGTTTCTCTTGACCTATCCAGAAACAAGCTCAAAGGACCCCTTCCTTTCACTCTAGGCCACCTAACCAAATTAGCTCATTTGTCATTGTATTCAAACCAAATTCTTGGTCAAATCCCTCCAAAATAGGGAGACTTAAAAAATTTGTGTTCTTTAAGGCTAAGTTGCAATGAGATTAGTGGACCAATCCCTTCAACTTTAGGCCGTCTAATCAATTTGACCGAACTCTATCTCGATGTGAACCAAATTGATCGGTCCATCCCTATAGAGATTGGGAATCTGAAAAACCTGAAAATGCTGCAGCTTAGTTCTAACAAGCTCATTGGTCAAGTTATGACTTCTTTGGGTGGTTTGGCCAGTTTAGTGTATCGTAACCTGAGTTCAAACCAAATAAACGGTCCCTTAGATCAGGAAATTGGAAATTTGAAAGACTTGATTAGAATGGACGTATCCAACAACAAATTATCTGGATTCATACTAAACCGATTTATGCAATTAACAGAAGTGCAGTTTTTGAATCTTTCCCATAACTCTTTCTCTAGCCACATTGCACCTGATGTTGGACTTCTGGCAGCATTCCATTCGAGATATTCACGATTTCTACATTGAGTTGGCTGAATCTTAGTCGCAACTTAATTCATGGAGAGCTACGTACCTTCTGAAATTGGCAGCTTGACAAACTCAAACCAGCTTAAACCTTGCTTGCAATAAGCTCACTGGAAGCATTCCCTCTCGGCAAAATCAACTTGTCATACAATTCTTTAAAAGGTCTAATCCCAGAAGATGTGGGCTTCTCCTTTCCAAGCCGAGCATCCGTTGGAAATATAAATTTATGCGGTAACATCACAGGCTTCCCACCATGTTTTCAATCTTTTGAAACGAGTAAAAATAGTACGGCAAGTTCAGACTTGATCATGTTAGTTGCAATTGCAATCTCCTTCACCGCCTCTGTATCCATGTTCTTTAGTTGCAATTGAAATATGGTGCTCCTGCATTGTGATTTGCTGATCTCTATGTTATCAGTGGTCCGTAAGCGTGTCCTGGAGAAAAGAATTGGCCAACCTGATAATAGAGTGACGAAGAATGGAGACGTGTTCTCCGTATGGAATTATGATAGAAAAATTGCATATGAAGACATCATAAAAGCAAGAGAGGACTTTGGCATCGGTTATTGTATTGGAGTAGGGGCTTATGGCAGTGTCTACAGGGCACAACTATCTGATGGGAAAGTGGTAGCCTTGAAGAAACTTCACACCTCTGAGAAAAGCCAGCTTTGAGAAAAAGTTTCACGAATGAGATAGAAACATTGAAAGTATTGCTCCATGGCTTTTGTTTGCACAAGAGAAACATGTTTTTGATTTACGAATATTTGGAAAGAGGAAGCTTGTTTTGTGTTCTGAGCAATGATTTAGAGGCTCTGGAATTCGATTGGGCCCAAAAGGGTTAATATCCTCAGAGGCACAATGCATCACGATTGTAGTCCCCCCAGTTGCTCATCGCGATGTAACAAGCACCAACATTCTACTGAACTCAGAACTACAGGCCTCTGTCTCAGTTTTCGGTACAGCTAAGCTAAGCAACTTGATCTTGATTCCTCTAATCAAACCATGCCTGTTGGAACTTATGGATATATTGCTCTAGGTAATTAACTACTCTATTTCACTGATCAGTTAACAAGCTTTAATCACATGCCGAGTCTAGTGATTTGGAAAGTGAAAACTGCTTTATCTAACACTTCAGCTTGTTGCCAATGTAGAATTTGCCTATAGCTTTGCTATGACTGAAAAATGTGATGTTTATAGCTTTGGTGTGGTGGCACTAGAAACTTTAATGGGTACGCATCCTAGAGAACTGCTATCACTGTCATCACCAGTGTCCTTATCTTCATCATCAGTTCAAAACATGTTGTTGGGCAAAATAATGGACCAGCGCCTGTCACCGCCAAGAAATCACCTTGTTGCACGTGATGTTGTTCTTATTGCTGCACTAGCATTTGCATGCCTAAATCCCAAACCAATGCGTCGACCAACAATGAAGCAGGTTTCTGTCCAACTTCTTGCTTGTAAAGGACTATTAGCCAAGCGTTTTAGTGATATTTCACTAGGACATCTTATGATCCCAGAAGTCTGTCTGGATGCTGAAATTGAGCCCGGTACTAATGAAATTCAATGCTGTTCCAGCAACAAGGATCATCTTGTTCATGCCTCAATCTTTGCGGACAAAAGATCCTAAAAAATTTGACGCGATGACTGCCACTGCCTAGAAATCTCCTGTGATGGCTTGTGTTGCTATACTAGAATTTGCGTGCCTGATTTACAAACCAAAGAGCCGATCAACAAGTTTCTCAACTTCTAGTTTGCAAAGGACTGTTAGCCAAGCGTTTTAGTGACATCTCTCTAGGGCTGCTCATGATCCGGGAAGTCTATCTGGATGTTGAAAGTGAGATTGCTGCTAGTGAAATTCAGTGATCATTTTTGGTGCCAAGGATCCACCTACCTCGAGGCTTTACTTTGGAGGTCAAAATAAGCATTCTGACATCGTAACAAAAAGATTTCTTTTTTCATTCCAAATTACCAAGAATCAAGCTCCTTCTGTAAAACTTTATTTTGCCTTTTTCCCGTACAGCACTTATTCTTCAGTATCTGCTAACGGGAAAATCTTATCTATGGATCTAAATTTTCATAACAAAGCAGGATAGTACTTAATAGGGCCAATAACAAATAAAAACAAAAAACTAATATCATGGGGGCAAAAGTTCGAAATTGGGACTTCTGGCCAACGGGAAAATCTTTTGATCATTTCAAGCAATCTAATTGCTATAGGTATATATTCATATTTATCAGGAATTACTCTACCACAAAGGAGCTACAAAGATTACTCTGTTTTCTTTACTGTGTTAAAATGAAAAGAAAAACCAAAGGCCGGAACATTCCTGATTAATTTTGAATTCGACACAATTTCCTGGCCTTTAAGCAGGTGAAGACTGCAATACGTTAGTTATTCTCAATCTCACCTTTCAAAGCGTTAAAACTGACACTACTTCAATCCCATCTCAGCTTTGTTCAACAGTCTTCTATCATATTTTCATACCCCAAAAAGATAAGGACAGGAAAAATAAGGGTCAGAGATGAGCTGCGCTCAGATCGATGATTGTTCTCTAGGTTTGGGAGACAAATTTCTCTGGTTGAGGTGATATGGAGAGGCATGCTGAGCATTCGATGCAGAGAGGGTTCTTGTCGGTTGTCCAGTCCTTGAAAGCCCTTGGTGCATTCTACTGCTGTTTCTGACATTTGTACTGGACCCAGCTCGCTCCGCTTGAAGAGCTTGAAAGTAAGATGAGGAAGAGGCCATGTCCTTCATGTCAGGCAGGGGCTTCAGCACTTCAACAACTTCACTCATCAAAGGTCTAGCTTTTTGGTCGCGGGTAAGGCACTGGGCAGCCAATTGAAGTGCTTTCTGGGCACCTTTGATTGAGAAACGACCTTCAAGTCGAGAATCTAATAGTCGATAGAACCTTCGCCTTTCTCCAAGATATGGCCGCGCCCACTCCACCAGGTTCTGCTCTCCATTTGGTCGGTTTTTGTCCATAGATCTTCGGCCAGTCAACATTTCAAGTAGAACCACTCCAAAGCTATAGACATCACTCTTTGAAGTAAGATGTCCTAAAGAAACATAAAACACATTATGGCTGATTCTGTAAACAGTTTTAAAACCAACCCTTTATATTATTGGGTTATGCTCAAATTTGGCTCAGAATTAATTTTAAACCACGTGAGAAACAATCCTTTTTAGCAGAGTTAAATGAAGACATTATAACCTCTCTTTGAGATGTCTTTTCCCAACCTGATTGAAACAAAAAATTAGGAAGAGGATCCTTGACGGATTTTAATAAATTAAAAGTGCCTATTGAGCAATGGCAATTGACAATAAAGCAACATAAAATCATAAGACGACGCAAGCAAAATCGTAAAGAAACTTGTGTTTCTGTACGTTCTTTCCATTATAAGTAATAGATGAGTTTTTTCGCACTACCTGTCATCACATACTCAGGAGCTGCATAACCATAAGTGCCCATCACCCGGGTAGATACATGAGTTTTATCTCCCTCTGGACCATCTTTGGCTAGCCCAAAATCAGAAAGCTTTGCATTGTAGTCCTGGAATTGCAAGTCACTAGTTAAAGATATAGGATTTTACGTACAAAATAAATATATTGTGAACTGAAATCAATAACGCACCGCATCCAATAAGATGTTAGATGTTTTAAAATCTCGATATATCACTGGTCTTTCAGCTTCCTCATGAAGAAAGGCAAGACCTTTTGCAGCACCAAGTGCTATTTTCATTCTGATTGACCAAGGAAGAGGCAGAGACCCTGCTAGACATACCAAAGTAAAATATATATAGTAAATCCTATTTAAGCACAGTGAATAAAAAAAAATAGAAGAAGTTGGGGTAGCGCATCACTTAATACGAATTACCTACATATAGAAAAATAAACCATTAACTACACCTTTAAAAATACTACAATCAGATATAAACTTTCCCGAATTGCACAGTTCTCCAAGTCTTCTTAGTTTTAAATGTTCATTCAATTCAATAATTTATCACTCCTTTTGCTACTATCCAAGTGTTAACCTACATACTCTCATTCTCCAAACTTAAAAGCAAAGATAACAGCCATCCCTATCATGCATCATCATTACATGTACTGTACTATACATAAATGATAGAATTTACCCCATAAGTTCATCCTTATATTGCTTTATCACCTTTCCATACCTAACATTGGTGAAGTATAAAAATGTTGATATCTTGAAAGTTGAAATCAAGAAAACTTGCTAAGAATAAAACAAGTTAAAAGTGGCCATAAGAGAATCACCTCTTGAAAGCCAACAGTAAGACCGCAACAGTAAATGTATTAGCAAAATATACAACCACATAAATTATATCATCATACTAAAGCATCCTAAAAAAAGGTTCAAATTTCAACTTCAAATATGAGTAGATTTCTTTAGCAGATGGACCAACCCACCCCAAAAAAAAAGGCGGATTGACCATTATTCAGACCACAATAAACCAGAGAATTAAGTGAGGGAAAAAAAATGTTAGTGCTGAGATAATAAGCAAACATGAAATTGATGTAATGGGAAATAAACCAACTTCCACAAAATATATTCACAGAACATACTTCTGAAAAGGTGATTCTCCAAGCTCCCACGAGGCATAAACTCATAGACAAGTAACCTTTGATCATCCTCGATGCAATAACCAATTAACTTAACCAAATTGGGATGCAGAAGGTCACCAAGATAATTAACTTCAGCCTGTGACAAAGGAAACACACGGGAATTCTTAAATTGCAGTAGTGAAGAACAAGTAATTCAAATGTCCTAGTCTACACTAAAAAGTAGCTAAGAAAAAGTTATGGTAAGGTGACACACCAGCCATTCTCTGTGACCCTGGAGTCCATCATGATTCAGAGTCTTTACTGCAACTGGAAGCCCCATGCCAGCTTTCACTGGAGCAGTTCCATTTTCACTTATCCAACCTTTGAATACACAACCAAACCCACCCTCACCCAGAAGACTCTCAGGTCTAAAACCTCTTGTTGATACCTTCAGCTCATTAAAGCTAAATTTTCGAAGCTGAGAAGCAACTTTCAGTTCCTCAGCTACACTAGGAGTGGATGGAGCACTTTCTGCATAACTAGTGGTTGAAGATGAAACAACTGGAACAACAGGTTGGTCTTTGCTGGTATCATTTGTAGATTTACTTTCCGCTGATTCAAATATGGGCACAAATAATGTCATCAATTCCAAAAACAAACAACTTAGCCAAAAAGCAAATGCAGCACCTAAATTGACATGTAACATATGAAGAAATAAAATGTTTCCTGCTATGAAACACAACAGGACTCTGGTCAATAATCAATGCCAGCATTTGTTGGTCCGTTACTCCGTAGTAAAAATAGAAAGCTACTGGTCCATGTTTTGTTAGTAAACTACTAATAACAAAGCATTTCTGTTTAACTCGTCAAAGAATCCAAAAAAAAAAAAAAGAAAAAGAAAAGCCAGCAATACGTCATTGTTGTCATTTCAAGGTTATTAGTGCATGGAAAACCATTCAAAATATCCTTTTGGTAAGTTTATTTCCCTGCACTGAATGCCGAGAGTAGAAATTTAATGCACTAAAACCCAAGGATAGTGCGCATGTGATTAGGGCATTCCTCTTTTGGTAACAATGTCGTACACTCAGAAAAATTAACAACGTGGCAGCACTGGTCCAATAAAAACTCCAAGCTTTATTTGTCCTTTCATACGTGCAAAAGAAGGTGTTGACACAAACTTTCTCTGATTATGGATAAAGGATCAACCAATTTCTCACGGAAATGGAATCAATCATTTATATCGAAGGTTAACAGCCTTCTTACTTGACTGATTCACCAAATCTATACAAATTTTCCACCAAAGTTGGAGACCGTTACTGTTTTAAGCAGACCAGGACAAGTATGTGTCTACTCATGCTTGAAACGAAGCCAAAAGCCCCTGCAATTGATTCCTTTTGCAGTTGTTAGCCAATGACTACATACTTTCATACTTCCCACTCTTGATCCAACAAATACATTTCTTTATTTTCGGAAAAAGATCTAACTAATGCACTTTAACTTATCCCACTACGTAGTCTGAGTGTAATCAACCAGAATTGCCAAGTCACTTCCTATTACCTAATATCCAAGTGTTTCCCTTTCATAACAGAAAATTTATAGGGTTAGCGCTGAGAAGACGCTACTTTGTTAAATATTCAAAAGTTCCAATTTGTGATTCATATCCCTTCTTAGTCAGCATTTCTCGTTAAGATAAGAATGACAGAACAAGTAACCATAAACTAACCTTATCATAAGTCAAGACAACTACACAATCAATAAAGAATTACAAAAACTCATTCCCGAGCACAAAAGGATACAACTTTATACAATTATATGAATAAAGAGTTAAACAATAATTACAACATAGGGAATTTCTACGACTAGAGAATTACATAGGGAAGAACATGGCAGTTAAGACTAGTCAATGAAATCAAATATATCATAAACTTCACTATCTAAACATAATACATTACAAGAATCAGTCAAATAAAACCATAAAATGGTAAAAAGAGCAAACGAACATTGAAAAAGAAACAAATTTAAACAATGATTTAAGATTTTACCATATTGTGTGCTAGTGCCACTGCCACTAATGGAGCCATCCACTTTGGCCTTGGAAGACAAGCAGCTCCCCATGAACCTAAACTTAATCCAACACCCTGTCCCTCCATCTTCCTCATCCTTCTTTTTCTTTCCGTTTGATTTTCCCACATTCCACGCACCAACTTGAATAGCCTCAGGACCTAAACCCATCTTCTCAAAATCCTCAAACAAAAGAACCTATATCTGAGAATGATCCCATTCCACCAAAAACAAACATTCTCATCCCCTTCTACAAAAATTTCCCAAGTCCACCAATATCAAAGCACATGAAATAACACTATAAAAATCAGAAAAACACCCAATGAAAAACAAAACCCAGAAAAAGAATCATTCCAAATAGTCAAAATTCAACCAAACCCACAATACCCTTTTAAGAACTGAGAATCCTCAACTCAAAACAAAATGGAAAGACAGTCAAAAACACCCCCAAAAATCACCAAACCCATGAGAAAAAACAGGTTTATTAGAAGGTTTGAATCGTTCAAATGCACAGGATTAGATGACATGCAAGACAAAAAACACAACATCCCCCTTAAAGCAATCTATAGCTAATACAGAAAAATAATGTTCATCCCAAAACAACAAAAGACCCCATTAAAGAACACACCAAACTGATCAATTTGAAGAGACAAAATGTACCATTCATAATAAATTGTCAGCTCTCTTATATATAGTACCAAACAAAAACACTCACTCACTCACTGGGACACACATTAGAGAAAGACATAACAAAAGTTAAGGAACCAAAAACCAAACAGGCAATGTGGTTTGGAGATAATGATGTAGAGAGAGAGAGAGAGAGAGAGAGAGAGAGAGGGCCAAACATTTGAGCGTTATAAGGAGGCGAAAGAGAAGAGAGAGACAGAGATGGGTTTTGAAGGAGAGAGAACCAGGCAGAGAGGCAAAGCAGTAGCTTGGGTTCCATATCTGGTTGCCTACTTGTCCAGTGTTTGAACAGTACTGCGTCAAAAAGATTTTATTTTTTTTGTTTTTTTAATACTAGTTTCTATGAAATTTGTTGCTTTTTTTTCGGTCTTCGGTCAGGACCTTTTCTGCTTTTTTGTCGGGCTGTTTTAACTTTTTTCGTTGTCCAGAAACGGATTTTGTGAATTAAAAGCCCAGATTCATAATAAATAAATAGGCCCAATAGCCGAAATCACTACAGAAAAAAAAAAGTAAAAGCCCTTTTGCCTTTCCCATCTTGGCCCAAACTTCTCTCTTCCTCTCTTTTTTTCAAATGAAGGCACCTTTTTTTTCTTAATTTTTTGCCTTGAAAAACCTCTACATAATTGATTTTTTGATTCCCTTTCTAATCATGAATCTTTTTTTAAATGATAAATAGTAAGGGAAATGAACCTAATTAGTAGTAGCCGATAATGACCATGTTCTAAGAGTCATTTTTCGAAATAACTTTTTTTAGGAATGTCATATTATAAGTCACGGACGGTTATTACCATTCTTTTTTCTTGAGTAACGGATAAGTTACAATATTTATTGTAATAAATTTCTGATTTTTTAAGGACTAACCTTTGGTTACTAATATAATGACTGCTAGTCATCACAAATATTGTGACATTTCTATTATTTAACCCTAAACACAACCTGTGAGCTCCATTTCCCAAATGATAACCCGTTTAGCCCAAAGGATTGGGTTCCAATTAATTCTTAGTCATTTCTCTTTTCCTTTCCTGTAAGTTGCATTTGATCTCATATGTAAACACATAATTACTAGCAATGATTATAATATTTTTTCCAATTTTTAATGATTTTGATAAACAAAAGATGAGAGTACTACAGTGAAAGTTTTTTTGAGAAAATAATAATGGTGATGGCCCTCTATGAAATAATAACACTAATAATTCAATACTTTCCTGATTTCACCTTCTGCAAATGATTAATTGCCAGATTATTCTATCACGTGACCATTTCTGTTTAATATTTATGTTTAAAATTAACAATTAACATTTATAGTTTGCTTCATTGTCGAGGAACGTCCTTTCCCTCGTGAAGGATGCAAAGTAACTATATATAGTAATTGACAAATATCCACTTTTTAACCAAAATTTTAGCATTACCGGACGTTATTCACGTTGTACGTGGTTTGTCACCTTAATAATATTTAATCTCTTTGTAATAAGTTTTAACATATTTATTAGTAATAACTTACATGCTATACAAAATTTAATACAAAAATTAGAATGTGTAATATTATCCATGTAGTAATATGCTAGGAGAGGTCTAACATAGGGACCTCGTATTTCTCTCGTTCCATGAGAGACAAAATTATGGCCTTTGGATGAGAAATTAATGGTCCAGATTTGAAGCGATGGGCCCAATTACAGGCAGTGTTCTGTTATACCGTCTGTTGGGTATGTTTTCTCCTAACTTCTAAATTTTGCATCTACTGTTCGTCCAAATTATAAGGCCATATTCAAATAAAAGTTTCTTCCTTCCATTTTTGTCCCCTATTTTCTACTCGTATTCTAAATTCATTACAAATCAGTCAACAGACTTTTCCGAGAGGAACCCAAATAAAGGGCTTTTAAAATTTTTGATACTAACTATGGAATTTTTATTTTCTTTTTTGAAGGATCCAACTAAAAATTAAGAAGTTAGAATTTAAGTACTCGAAAAGGAAATTAAAAAAAAAAAAAATTGGCTGAAAAACACATAGATCTCATGTTGTTACCGATTATTGAACTACCTAATCTGATCCAACCAAAATTTTGACCTCTAGTTTTTATTTAATCAAAAAAGGATTTCAGAAATCTAGAGTGCAGTTATCTTAGTAGTCTCAAAAATGAAACAAATAATTTAAAAAAAAAAAAAAAAGAAGGAAACTATGAAGTCTCACTTACATTAGCAAACTCCATTTTTGTTGTTTGATGGTGATTAGAAACTCTAATGAATAGTTTCAAAATTAAAATTACTAAGTTTGTCTGTAAGAATTGGAGCATACGGAAAAAAGAAATCCAGAAAATGAGAAAATTTATCGACAATCTGAAAGAAATACTAATGATCTGATTTTTAGCTTGATTCCAATTCACATTGGAGTTGAAAACTGAAGGTTGCAAGTGTTCTTCTTCGAGAGATTTATTATTTTTATTTATTATTTTCCATAAATAGAAAAATAATAATGACAAGGGCACACTTATCATCATATTCTCGAGTGTACTCGAGACTAGCTACACCATTCAAGTTTTGGGCTCATCCAATATTCTCAGCCAATTGGATGCCTCCAATTTTTCTCTCATCAGAGCGCTGCAATATATTATCCAACCTGCGCTTCTTGAAGCTTTATTCTTTTTAGTATAGTCTATATAAACGGCATCGTTATTGATTTGTTTGTTTATTAATCAATCGTTTATTAATTTCTTCGTGGTTATAAATTCCTTAATATTTAGTAAAAGTGGGATGTGTTATCAAAAGTTACTGTTGAGCCGGTAGGCTTTGTATTCCATATATACAAGGAATAAAAGATTGGTGATAATGATAATTAAAGAAACAATTAGAGACTACTGTTTAATTAAATTGTCATTGATAGTGTAAAAATCAAATACATATATATATAGCATTGGGAAACGTGAATATATACTTGGTTTTAAACGAGAAAAGCTAAAGAATCCATCCTTCTAATGCCAGTTGATTATGTAAGATGAAGAACTTTCCAATTCACCTCTTCCTCTATCTAGGGTTATGTTGTTTGTTTCACTCCTAAATTTCTGTGTGTTGGGGTTAGGGTTCTGTTAGCGAGCAAGATCCTGATGAGGAAGCACTCCCAAAAATTTTATTTGTTTATTTATCGATGGAAGTTCACTAGCTGGTCCAGCTTTATTCAAAGAAGGTTGAAAAACTTGTTTTTTGAAAGAAAAAGTTGCTCCTCCAGTCTTTCTGGGTCCTAGCAATTCAATGGCGGCTAAGATTTTGCAACTTCCATTTCAAAAGGAAGCCAAGCTAAGATTCAGGTGCTGGTACTAGAAACCTGTCCTGATTCTAGAAACTAATAGCTGGTCTAAGGGTCTCGGCCTAAAAGTCCATAAATTAGTGAGTAACTTTCTGCCTATTTTCGGGCTATTAGTGGCATCCTTTATTGTATTTGTGTGCTTTTATGATGTTTTATGATTTGGAGATCTTTTGGACCTTTGGAATGCATTATTTTGTTCGAAATAGATATATACACACCTTGTGTTTGATTGAATCTTTAATTTGGAATTTTTTTGAGAGAATTTTGAGCTGAGAATTTTGGTTTATAATTTTTATAAAAGAAATGAGTGGTTTTAGTGATTAAGTCTCATGAGACCTGTTGTGGTTTCTTTGTCCTTTGTTTTTGTCTTGATATTTGGTGTTTCTTATTGCTTGTGGCCCATTCTTGTTGTTTGGTAAGTGTTGGGGTGTACTGTAATGGCCATTTGACATTGTGACTAGTCATGGCTAATGAAGTATTTGGTCATAAGGAACTATTCTCTTTTCACACAAAAGATTTTATTTCACTTGTTACTGGTGGCTCTTCGCTTGTTAATTCTAGTTCTAAAATAGATGCGATTAGAGGATCTAATGAAGCATTGATGGCTACTGATCTTTCTAGTGGTCCAGCGATTGCTTTGCTTTCAAGTAGTCAAGCATGTGGTACTGGAATTTTAGAATTAGGATAAAGAAAAGGAAATGGTGTTGGTCCCTCTTATACTCAAATTTTAAGTTCTTCCCCACATGTTGAGTGTGATACTAATACTTCAACGGTCTTGCTTCCTCTTGAGATTATCATGCCTTATACTTCTATTATTACTCCTAAGTGATCTGAGCCAAGTTTTAAGGGGAATTATGTCTGTGTCTGGGTGAATAAGCAAGTTCTGAAAAAAAAAATGCATAGAATTGTGTCAATTTTTGCTTATCGGACGTGTTTTCTTATTTAGAGGTAAAACCCCTTGGAAACTTACTGATCTCAAACTAAAGCTTCAATCAATATGGCATCTTGCTTTCCCATGGCGTTTTATCTCTTTAGGTGAAGGATTTTTTCACATTCTTTTATCTTCAAAGGAAGAAAAATTAAAAGTGTGGGGTTTGGGTTCTTTAAGTTTAAAACTAAGGATACTACGTCTTCAATCTTGGTATTCTAATTTTAACCCAAATACCCAAAACTCAACCAATACTCAAGTTTGGGTGCGATTTCATGAATTACCATAGGTTTATTGGGATCGTCAAATCCTTTCTGATTTGGCCTGTAGAGTTGGTGTTCCTATACAATTTGATGAGATGATACTTAAGGGTGAGTTTGGCCATTTTACAAGGATTCTAATTGATATGGACTTATTCCAACTCATTTCAGATTCTCTAATGGTGGAAATTAGTAATGATTGTTTCTTTATTCTTTTAGAGTATGAACAACTCCCGAACTTCGGCTCTACATATGAACAACTCCCGAACTTCAGCTCTACATGTCAAACTATTGGTCATGCGGCTTTTTCTTATAGGCGTGGCCATAAGATTGGGGCTGCTATTGAGAATGATTATAAGATCACTCAAGGACATTTTAGAATTCGTAAGCAAGTTTATAGACCTCCTATCAAGTCTCCCAAGGCTACAGAGATTCCTACTCAGGTCATTCTATCTAATGTTGTTCCTACTAAGGTATTGGCCACTAATTCAAAGGAGATGCCCATTAAGAATTTTATTTCACTTCTGTTTAATACTCTTGGATTAAATAATAAGGTCGAGCCTGAAAAAGGAAATAAGAAGATTCAGAACATTGATGACATTAGTGAGACTAACAGGCTTTTTCAAAATCCTCTGGTGGTGGTTGATTCTGATGGTTCTAAGAATTTTTTTCACTCTCCAAAATCCTCAAGAAAACTATCTAGCTCTAAGAATACAGAAGACTTTGATCTGAATATGAGTTATAATAAGAAAGATAAGGCAAGGGTTGATCTAAATCTTTCTGGTAAAAATATTGTGAATGTCTCTTTTCAAGAAGTGTCTGATGATTCTAGTGGGACGGGAGCAATATCTAAAAGGACTAGGTCTTTGACTCCGATGTTACTCCCTCTGGTTGCTCAATGGCTTGTTTCCAAATGAAGGTAATTTATTGAAACTGTATAGGTATTTCTAATAGGAGTACCCAATTAGCTCTTAGAGACTTTTTCTTCATTATAAACCGGATTTGGTGTATTTAGCTGAGCCACTTTGTTCTTTTCATGTTATTTCAGACTCTTTTTGGACTAGTCTTGATTTATACTAATGAGGTGGACATCCCTATTATTTGGGGTTATTGCCTCAATTAGAATTCAAAGTATGTTTGTTATTTGTAATCATTCGTAACATATCTCTCTTGAGGTTATAGTGGGTATGTTAATAGTTCACTATTCCTTTGTTTATGGTACTTCTTCTTCTTCTTCTAGGAGAGAGCTTTGTAGTTCTCTTTTAGACATAGTTATTCCTATTTGGTGTTTTTTGGATAATTTTAATATTGTTCTAAGCTCTTATGAGACAACGGGTAGTACATACTCCACATCTTGATTTGACTTTGCCATTTTTTTGGGTGCTTATACTCTTATTAATTTGGACACTAAGGGTGCTTCCTATACTAGGATTGGTAGAGGAGCGAGAGGTCTTGTTTTCTCTCGTTTAGACAAAGCTTTATGTATATCTGGGTTTATTGATCTATGGTCTAATTTGTCTTGTAGCACTTTGCCTTGTCTATATTCAGATCACTATCCTCTTCTCCTGTTTGGAAGGGATTCGAGAGCTCCTCATCCTCGACCTTTTCGTTTTTAGAATATTTGGTTGGATGACCTCCCCTTCTTCGATTTGGTTTCTAGTGTCTGGTCTTCTCAGGTTTCTGGTTGCCCTACCTCCCATTTTTTTATAGAAACTCAAACTCTTCAAAGCTTCTCTTCGGACTTAGAATTGGGAAGTTTTCGGTAATTTGTCTACTAGGGTTACTGTATCAATGGAAATTCAGAATAGGTTGTAAATAAATGGCTTTTTTGACGAGACTTTTTAGGAATAGGCTGATGCGTTGGCTGCTCCAGATAATGCTTTAACTCTGCACGATTCTTTTCTGAGAGATAAGTGTCGTATTCGTTGGTTAGTGTCGTATTCGTTGGTTAGAAGGAGGGGATCGTAACTCATCTTTTTATAATGCGACCCTTAAGAGACGTAAAGTTAATAAGTCTTTATCTTCTTTGATTATCAATGACGAGATTGTGACTGATCCAGATCGTATTTCAGCTTATGTCGTTGACTTTTATGCTTCTTTATTTTCTGAGTCGAATTATTCACCAACTGACTTCTCCATTATTCGAGAGCATGTTCTCACTTTGGTTACTGATCATGATAATACTTGCTTGATGAGTCTTCTTCTTGAGCAAGAAATTAGAAAAATTGTTTTGGATATGGATCCTTCTAGTGCACCTAACCCAGATGACTACACTGAGAGATTTTTCCATAGTTGCTGGCCTATTATAGGTAATGATTTTGTCTTAGTAATCTAGGAGTTTTTTTGTACCGGTAAGATGTTTCTTGGTGTTAATTCTAATTTTTTAGTCCTTATCCTTAAGGATACAAAGGCAAATAAAATTGAGCAATTTCGGCCTATTACTTTAGGAAATTTCTTCTTCAATGTCATCACTAAGATTCTTGCTACTAGGCTAGAACCTATTAGTTCTTGAATTATCTCTTCAAATCAGTTTGGGTTTGTGCAAGGTAGGCAGATGGGTGAGGATAATTGTATTTTGGGAGCCTCTGAGTGTTTTAACTCTTTAAGCAATTTGGCTTTCAGTGGTTATGTTGCTTTAAAGTTCAACATTCGTAAAGCTTTTGACTCTATTCGTTGGTTTTTTGTTCTAGAAATCCTCATGTCCTTTGCTTTTTTGCTTACCTTCACTGTTTGGGTTTCGGCCATCTTTAGTTCTGCCTATATTTCAGTCCTTTTAGATGGGCCCCCTCACATTTACTTTTCATGCTCTCGTGGGGTCAGGTAAGGTGATCCTCTCTCTCCTCTTCTTTTTTGCCTTGCAGAGGACTTTTTGAGTCACTACTTGACTCATATTTTTAGTACAAGAGCTATTGATTCTATCTCTCTATCTCGTAGTAAGAGTGCTTTGACCCATTTTTTATATACGGATGATGTTTTTATTTTCTACTGAGCTTCATCAAAGAACCTGAGAGTTATCCATTCAGCTTTTGAGTTGTATGGATCCCTTTTGGGTCAGTTGGTTAATTGAGAGAAGTCTAATATTTATTTAGTAAGGGAATTTCCCCTGCCATAATTAAGGATTTATTTTCTATTTGTGGTATGAAGTGAGGTAAAGAGTCAATGTACTACTTAGAGGTTCTTTTATTTGTAAGAGTTCCTCGTCAGTATTGGTTGATTCCTTGGATGGAAAGTTTACTAGTTCGATTTCGTTGTTGGATAGGATTATCTCTCTCCTTCACTGGCAAAATTGCTCTGATTAGTTCTATGATCTATGGTTCACTTCTTCATTCTTTTCAGATTTACAAATGGCCTAATTCTTTGCTAAGTAAAATGATAAAGGCAATTCGGAATTTTATTTGATCGGATTCTATTCTCTAAAAGAAGCTAATCCAAGTCTCATGGAAGAAATGTTGTCGGCTTAAAGAGAAAGGTGGTTTAGGTCTTTATGACTTATCCTTGCTCAGTAAAACCCTTCTCAAAAAGTTCGCTTGAAAAGTAATAACTGTTGATTCTGATTTATTTTCTTATCTCCGAGTACGTTTCTTTAAGAATAATAGGAATATCATATATCAAATTATCCTCTATTTGGGTTGGGCTTCGCCTTTTGTATTAAGATCTTCGTGAAGAATCCCGTTGACTGGTCAGAAGATATTCTAAAGTCAAATTTTGGACTGATAATTGGTTGGGTTCCTTTCTGTTTAATTTGGTATCTTTTTCTTTATTTCTTGATCTCCCTTTGGAGAGTTTGATTAGAGATTTGTTAACGGATCAGGGCTGGTCTCTTCTTTCTACTTTTACAGATCGTTTTCCAAGAATAGTTGATGTTATTAAGTTAGTTGTGATTTTAGATTACTCGAATGTTTTGTGCTCGATGGATTCTTTAGATGGTAGAGTCATCTGTTCTGATGCTTACGTTTCTCTTTCTGATTCTCCAGTCGTTTACTCTTGGGGAAAGTAGACTTGGTTTTCATCTATCCCTCCTTCAAGATTGGTTTTACTTTAGAGGACTCTTCATAATCAACTTCCTACTGCTTCTTTTTTGATGAAGCGAGACTTTTATCTTCTATTTTGTTATTGTTTCTGTTATTCCTCGGTTGAGGACTCATCACATTTATTCGTTGATTGTCATTTTGTTATGTAACTTTAGTCGGCCATGTCCTCTTTATTTCGTACTCTAGTCTTTCTAGAGGGCTCTTTGAAGTATCTTTGGGACAGAGCTTAACTTTGCTCGTTTAGCCCGCAGCTTCGAGCTTTCTGGAAAGTTGATTTAGTCTCTGCTTTTTGAATTATATGGCATCTTCAGAATTTGGTAATTTTTGAAGATAAAAAATCATCTATATCTTCAGCATTTGTTCTTTTATGGCATTTTATTATAGAAGTTTAGTCTTTGGTTTCTGGCTCTATGTCTAGCTCTATGATTGATTTCTTAATTTTATGAGAGCTTCGGATCAAAGTAGGCCTCGAAAGGTACCAATCATTATTAAAATTATATGGAGATCTCCTCCTCTATCCTAGGTCAAAGTCAATACTAACGGTTCTGCTTATGACTCACCGGGTCTTTCTAGGTGTTCAGGGGTATTTCAGAGATATTTCTCTATTTCATTAGGAATTGGTTACGCTTTTGAGGCAGAATTGACAACGGCAATTCATATAATTGATTTCACTTGGAAATATGGATGAAAGCATCTCTGGTTAGATAATAATTCAGTCTATATCATTTCTCTTCTTTTGGCCCGTTCCCTTAAAGTTTCTTTCTATTGGAGATCAGCTTGGTGTAGAGCATTGGGGTACATTGCTAATATGAATTTTGTGGTCACTCATATCTATCGCAAAGGTAATCGTGTAGCTGATTTTTTAGCTTTTCGTACTTATTCCTTTGTTTGTCCCACTTGGTGGTGGTTCGTTCCATCTTTTGTTTACGACGATTGTATTACGAAGCTTGATTATCGGTTTGGCTGATTTTATTTCTCTTTCTGTTTCTTTATCTTAAGAGGTCAGGTTTATGCCCCCTCTGAATTGGTGTATCTTCTTTTTCTTTCTTTTTTAATTTAATTTCGTTTACTCTATCGATGTTTATCTTAAAAAAAAATGTAAGATGAATTTTTAAAAGGATTAATAGTTGACCAAATCTCATAATCATGTGCCCGCAACTTATAAACAAATCATATGTAGATTAAGTATTCATGATACCCCAGACGTAGCTTCCCTGCTGGACAAGTAACGTTGCATAACCCTATTCACTACCATATGGTGGGAACACGGTTGTTTAGATCTTAATATCAAATTTATCGATACATTAATATCCAATTATTTTAAGTAAATTTTATCAGATTCTGTTTTATTAATTAATATACTTTTCTTAATTTTTTGTTGCTGCCTAATTTTGACTTTCATTTATTTGGGAAATCCATTAATACTCAACTTGAATAATAAATATTACCCATAAAGTACATTGTTTTGGTAATTTCGTAAATATATGAACACCATTTGTTCCAAAAGCAAATGAATTAGTTGAGATTGTGTTTGAAAGCACATTTATGTAGCACAGGAAGATGTTTTTTTTTTATATTAAAAAAAAATATATCGTAAAGTCCAAAAGAAAAAAAAAACTTCTCTTGAGTATAATAAATTCATTTATATTTATGGCACAATTATATAATATATCCAAAGACAAAATTGGACCCTGGAAATGCACTCAAACTCTGGCTGTCCACATGTGAAACATGCATCTATGATTCAAGAAAGTTCTTTTAGGATTTTACTCTTTCCCTTAGAAGTAACGTAACTGATTTAGTACAATAGCCAGCCCTTGTGATAATTATCAGTTCATTTTGATGATAAAGCTCATGATTTGATTTTTAAGTACCAAACATATATAAGTTATATTGCCCAAAAATCCTAGCTCCGGCCGACACATACTGCTATCATTATACATGTTTTTCAGTTTGGTAGTGGTAAGTCCTCAAAGTTGGTTATTATTATTTGTACCACGTACGTACTCCCTAACACTAGTCTTTTCATATAAAACGACATTACTTTTCTGAGCCGAAAATAAAAAAAAATTTAAAAAATGAGAGAGAGAGAGAGAGAGAGAGAGAGAGAGAGAGGGGTGTTAATTTGGTGTGCATGGTGATGATGAGCCCTCTGGTCATGAAATATAGTAGAATAAGTTTGGCAGTAAATCACATGGAAAAGGAGGAGGAGGAGAAGTAGGCAGTTAGATACTGGATAGTCAGATAAAAATTAGAAGACGTCACCTTCAAAACTCGAAACAATGACCATGTCCTAACCCTCCTTTTGTATTCTTCTCCTCACTCCTCCCATGTCTTTGGCTTCTTCCCCCTTGGAATGTGTGCTCAGAATCTCTCTCTCAGACCATCCTTTTCATATATATATATATATATATATTCAAAATATATACTATTACTAATAGTTTATATATATAGAATATAGACCATGCATATTAGGTCTTTCATTAATATTCATTTTCCTCCTATCCTTTCATTTCCATACATCACCACCTCACTTGATCTTCACTACTAGATCACCTTTAATTTTTCCAACTTAATTATACAAGTACTTCCCTACAAATTTTACAGGGATCGATGGAATTAGTCCCCTTTTTTTAGTTTTTTAAATTTATTATTTTGTAGGAATTCGTGGCCATAAGCTAGATGGAGCCAGGCCGCCTAGACCACTGATCAGTAGCACATGTATATATTAAGTGGGAATTTAATTTTCTTTTTCACCAAAATATGTATAGAGAAAGTTACAAGAGTGACAATATTCAGAGACAATCAATTCCCATATACTGATGATCATTTACAGCCCAACTCATGAAAACATTTAATGAAAGGAAAATAATAAGAGTTCAAAATTCTATACATCAAATCTCTACGTACGGCCAAAAACATGAAGAATTCAAAATATTGATCATGCATATATATTAAAAATATTTTACCGCATTATACCAAAAACAAAAAGATGAGGGAAAATTGCTACAAGAATATATATAATATTCATCAGAATTGGGATTTTTCTTCAATGAAAATAATTATGCTGTTCGGGTGCCCACGGCCAAAAGCTAGGTTGTTGATCTTCAACGCCACCAGTTGTACCGCCACCGCCGCCGCCATTGACAAACATGTTGCAAAAGCTTTCTTCTGATTGCACCATTTGATGAGGGTCAACTTTCAAGCATTGGAAGTCTGACCTTGATGATGATGATGAGCCTTGGAGAAGTTGGGTTATGGTTGAAGGTCTAAGGTTTGATGGGAAGAGGTTTTTCCCATGTACTAGTTGAGAAGAAGCTGATGAAATAGTAGTAGTAGTGTTTATTACTAATGGTGTCCTTGAAATATCTAAGTTGACATCTGAACTGTTTTGATCACTTCCATTACTCCATGAGCCTTGATCAGCTTCTTTCTTAAGATTCTGATCACGCCCGGATTCGTTTGAAGTATTATCTCTACCTTTTAGAGCTGATAACTGTGACATGAATTCAAACCATAGGATTAAGTGGATTAACCATGGAATGGTAGTAGCCAGCTAGCTTCAAACTAATTAAATCAACTTGCTAGCTTGCTAAGTTTTTCATTTCAATTGGACTGAGAATTTGCTAATTAGTTGAGTTGAATTTATATATATCAACTAGGTCTAGTTGATGAGGCAACTAGTTAGATTAAATAACATTTGTTTCACAGATGCACGTCAACTGACACTAGCCAACTAAATAAGAAAAAAAATAGAAATATATATAGATGATTAAATTGCAGCTGATTACTGACTTCTTGTGGTTTTGTATGTACACATTAGATCCACGGACTACATGGTGCAGCCAATAGAGTTATAAATGTACTTACACTAAAACCTTGGCATAAAAAGGAATATATCTCTCATATGCATGTGCTATGAAGTTATGTGTGCACAAACTTTGTGTTTATAATAGGCCTAATTAATACTGGTAAAAAAATAATAATAATCCAAATAGTGAAATAGTCGGAGAGGAAGAAAGAGAAAGGTAAAGAGGAAAGAGGAGTAAAGAAGAAGAAAATTGTGTAAAAGCAATCTGTGATGAAAGAAAAAATGACTTGGGAAAGAAAATTAAAATCAGAAAAAGAAAGAGAGGAAAAAAAGAAAGTCACTTCCGGCCTCCCCTATAGCTACCACTTCATCAATTGATATAAATATATATATATATATATATATATTTATATATTTATATATATAGTTGTAAAAGTGCCACAGTTTCATTTTAAAGTACTCAGATCAAGAGGAAAGCCAACTTACCTATGGACTTTTTAGTTCTTTTTCTTCTTTTAATCCGGGTAAATCAGCTTGCTGACTTTGAAATATTGTAATGTTTTCAAACCATATAATGTTTTAAGCCTCATCCATTAGTCCTTCGCAAAAATCTCCAAGTTATAAATTATGTAAGTACTATTTATGGAAGAACATACTGTTTATATATAATTACCTCTGCATGAAGTTTCTTATTCTGATCCTGAAGAGAATCATTATCAGCCTTAAGAACCTCAAACTGCTTCTTCAACACATTATAATCCCTCTCAAGCTGCTTAGTCTTCCATCTGGCTCTCCTGTTCTGGAACCAAATAGCAACCTGCCTTGGCTGCAGCCCCAAAGCCTTGGCCAGCTGCATTTTCCTCTCGGGCTCAAGCTTGTTCCCCATCTCAAAGCTCTTCTCAAGAGTCTTCACCTGTTCAAGATTCAGCCTCCTCTTCTTCTCCCCAAGCTGAGATCCATCATCAGACAACTCATCTTCTCCCTGCAATATCTCCTGATCAGTACATTTATTCATACTGTGGTGATGATTTTCATCAACACCTGAAAACGACAGCGATCTCTTCATCATGAATGGCGCGTGGTGACCACCTGAGAAATCAATATATATATATAATATTAAGAGCCCACATACATAAATCTCATGAACATCTAAAGGAAGTAGAGAAAGAAAGAATAACCATGGAAGTGCTGATGAGAGGTGGAAGGAGATAAGTGGTGATGATGGTCTTGATGATGGTGATGATCTTCTTGGTGGGATTGGAAAATGAAACTGTGAGGTGGGAAAGCCATATCAATATGGCATATGGTACTATACTAGCTAGTAGCTTATTTGCTTAGATATAGAGATATAGCCATAGCTATAGCTATATAGCTTATAATAATAAGTGCACTTAGGCTTCTTTTTTTGAGTGTTGTTTATACCAATTTAAGGAGGTGTGTAGATGATGGTCTGGCTCTCACTTTCATGGTGTGTGTGCAGGATTTTCAGAAAGAGAGGAAAGATCAGGATGGGTGAATATGGGTGCAGAGACCTCTACTGAAAGACAGCGAACTTTAGGTGAGAGAGAGAGAGAGAGAAAGATCCATATCATAGGATGGGTCCACGAAAGCTCCCCTTTGTTATATAATATATGTAAATGCATTAAGAAATGAAATTAGACCACTCCTCTCTCTCTCTCTCTCTCTCTCTCTCTTTCTTCTAGCTAGCATGTATAATAAACTATAAATAATATGGGATTTGCGGATCGGCTCAGGTTAAATATGGTTTAAATTAAGTAAACCCATTTTCCAGCACTGAGTACGTAAAACAATATTGTTATTAGTTAGGACTGATCAATATTTGAGTATTTTAAGATCTCTATACTGGCTTATATGAATGTACTTTTTTCAAGAAGATATATATGTGTTAATGCTGTTGAGAGGTAGTTAATTTATTACTATATTGATTTTTGTGCAAGGGAAATGAATTAATTGTTTTCACCTAGTTGAGAGGATGTTCGATCAATCGAGCCAATTAATGGAGCAAAAACACATTCATTTCCAACAGCCCTTATTTGCCATCAAAATGACATTTCCAAATTCCAATGCACATATCCATGTGTGACGAGGAAACTTGGCAACATGGAAAATCCAGAATCCAAGGAGATAAAACAATAGACAATTAGCTAAAGATGCCTTCCCCCACTCATTTAATTAATCTAAAATATTCATCTTGGGTGGACCTTCCGTTATTATATTAATTTATTAATGTGACTCTGGCATTTGCTGGAGAATTTTGGTTATTTTGTATCAAAAGTTGATACATGGGTGTGCGTCACTTTGGGCTTTGAAATAATCAAATTAACCATTATTAGAAGTAATTCATGAGCATCATTAGGGCCAAAAAATTGTAATTAATCTCCCTTTTCATCATAAGAACCAGTGAATATTCCTCATATTTATGATTTCAAGCCAGTTGGTGGGTGGGAGGAAGCGGACATAGTTGTGCTTGTGCCCAATAACATTTTTTGTTTAATCATCATAATTCAAATTTTGGATCAAATCTCCATCTTAACTTGACAGGTAGTTTATTTGCTTCCCAATAAGAAACTTATATTACTATTTGAATCTTATACTTTAACATTACAACAAAATCGAATCTTTAATATACAATTACACATTGACTTTTTATCCGCTTCCCCTAATTAAAATATGTTAACTTCTTATAATTACTTGACAATTCTTATGAAGTCATTAGTTTTATGAACAGATGTCTCTCTAGATAAGTAGAGATAATATTGTTGAAAATGGGAGGGAAGAAAATTTGAAGTCAAATTCTATCAAAATGTTTTTCAACCCCATATTATATATATTGCTATGGATGAGTAATCTAAAATGTGAGATTCTTGTGGTTGATTAAAATTTGAAAAGAAATCATCAATTAAGGCGTGTTTTACATAGTTTTACATGACAATTTCGAATTAGTTAAAAAAAGTTGTAACACAAAACGTTCCATCAAATAATATTTAACAATTTTGCAAAATTGGAGGAGTAGTACTGCCATTTAAGTCGACGGTGGGGTAAAAAACATCGTTCAGATGTACTGACAACGATCTAAAAGAGCATTCTTTTTCTAAGAACTAGAGCATCTTTTGTCTTCTTACTCCAATTTCCTCACCATCATCCTTTTTTGACGAGTTCTCTAAGGAGTAGCAGAGATAAGGCTTGAAAAGGAAAAGTATGCCGATGGTATGTGTCATTTATCCATTGATGGAGAAATCATTAGTTGCTTTCACTTTTATAGAGCAAGTGTATCCAAGGAAACTGAGAGACCCACTAACCCCATTCTAATATATATACATATATATAGTAGGAATAGAGGAGAGGGAAAGTGGGTCCTACAAAAATTTGTAGTACTTACCCCTCCCTTTGGCCTGGCCTACAACAAAGCTCCTCACATGCTTTTATTAGAAGTTTAGGACTTTTAGATGAGGGTACCCCTACGAAATAGAGGGTGGATCCATGTTATATTCCTTGTTGCTGAAAAAAAAAAATTAATAAAAAAGAAAGTGGTCTGAATCTTCTCCCACATGGCCTCCTGTTCCCATGTGCCCTGCTTCTCTACTAATTCTCTCTCTCTCTCACTCTCTCTGATGAAGATTCTTCAGCCACAAAGTTCTCTTTAACTAAAAATCTCTTTTTTGTATATGTGCTAGAGTACTAGTATACTTGTTTAATTCTTGTGAGTATATATATTTACGTATGTTTGTATTTAATTTATACATATTATTATCCACCTAGGTTCCATTTCTCTCACTTGTCAACTGCTCCTTTAACCATAGCCGCCAGTTCTAATTAATGTTGCAACTACAGTTAATCATAATTTACTCACTCCTGCCAATTAAGTATCGTTTAGCTAGTTATAGAGTTCTTTCATTTTTGTATCAATTGATTGGATTTTGGCTTCTAATTACTATTGGCAACTTGGCTAAGGGAAAACGACAGTCAAGGGGGGGTTTTGTACGAGACAAAATTTGCACCGACTGTAATCAAACACAAACTAGCTATAGAAAGGTCTCCATTCAAAAATAGAAGAAAAGATAATAGTTTCCCTTTTACTCCATTAGGCTGTTTTTTTTTTTCTTTTTTTCGTTTTTTGGCCGAGTCTGAGACGCTCCATAAAAGGATTTTTTGTGCTAGTAAGGTAAATAGGAGTTTTTGTTCTTTTTTCCTTGAATGAGGTAGGAAACATCAATATTCAATTTGATTTAGGACATGAATCATGATATGATGAATTATGAAGCAGAGGTTTAATCCACCCAGACACAAACAAGGCTCTTTCTCATACACCTAGTCAAGTAGCTATTAGATAATTATATGCTGGTAACTAATAAGTAATACCAACGCTAACGTGACTGTTTTGAGGAACTGTCGTTAAGATTTAATTGATATAACACCTATTTATTCAACTCTCAAAGTTAAAAAAGATATTAGGGAGAACAGATATGCTTAACTGCCTAAACCAACCAAAACCAATTCACGCCATGTGGTGTAATTATTTTGCTCCATGGTATGATTTTGGATTCTATTTTTCTCTACTGTCATAGTTTAATTTGGAAGGTAGAATAAGATTTCTATTTGTGCAATCACCACATTGAAGGTATATACTAATTTTAAAAAATATTTTAAAAATATATAAATAAGTTAGAAACTAAAGGTTTGTTGTATTTAAATAAGGAAAATTGATTTTTTTTATGATAATTGTTTGAAAAATCCTGAATTTTAATTAGAAAACTACTATTTTTAAAAGTATTTAAAAATATATCATTTTTTATTAATTGATAAGATACTTGACGTAAGCGGTCAAGTTAGCTGAGGTAACTTACCCAGTTACTTTAAGTAACTAGATTAATTACCCCAAGTAACCTAACTGCTTACCTCAAATTTCATTAAAAAATATCAATTTTAAAGAAAAAGTGATATTTTTATAAATATGCATTAAAAGTGAAATTTTTATAAATCAATCCAGGCTTTTTCGAAAAATTTGGCCCATCTATAATTTTTTAATTTTAGCACTTTGGGTTGAAATTTTGTAAGAAACCCTGTTAAAATATCCTTTCAAACAACACTAAAGTTGAATGTCATTTGGAATGAAGGATATTTAAATATCTGAATTTTATATACTTCTATTTTATTTGATTGGGTTGTAATTTATTAAGATATTGGATGAGTATGAGCATATAAATTCCTTAAATATTTTAAATGTTTTGTTTACTATTAAATGATTATTTTAGTAGTTGACTTTTTAATAATATTGTTTCTTCAATTTAGCCCAAATTTGCTTAGGCCTAAACCGCATAAACTGTACCGTAATAAGATCTAAATGTAGTATGATTTGGTGTTAATAGGTTTTTTTTTAACTGTAATATTTAAAGATTTTCTTTTACCGCACTTTGCTTAAAAATTTTCACATAATACAGCCCAATCCATACTATGCTCGCTCCTGAAAGATATATATTGTAGGAAATGCAAAATTTCTTATGAAACGTAAAGCTTCAAAGCCTCTTCAACGATTAACATAAAATTTTAGTCAAATTAGGTTCTCTAATAAAGCATTTAGGAATTAGCATAATCAGTCATTTTACCTCCTTATATTTGCTCTTGATATGAACTTGCTCCCCACTTTTGACTTTCTACTCAGTTGCCCCCTAAATGGTAAAATAGGCAATCTTTTGCCCCCTCTTCCCTCCCATTTTGACTTTATATTCTGTTGCCCCCTAAATACTAAAATAGTTCCTTTTTTGTCCTCTCATTTTTAATTTTGTACTAGATCGCCCCTTAAATAGTAAAATCATTCCTTTTTTTTGCCTAACACTAGAAGACTATTAATAAGTAAGGCATGATGGTATTATCATTATTAGAAAAGCGTCAATAATTGGAAAATTTAAATACTCTTTGTTGTTTTTAAATTGGGAACCTAATATATTCATTTTGGCCAAGAAATTATGCACTTTTTAGAAATTTACTTATTGGAATATTTTATGACACCCACCAATACATAAAAACCAAAAAAAAATATTCCGCGCTTCTTTTTGTTTTAATTTAACCACGTAAAAGAAATGTTGTTTTACCCTTCTTTCATTGATTTAACCATCAAAAATAACAACTTATAAAACACCAAATAAAAAACAAAAAAAAAATAGTAATGGCCTTTGTTTAACTATTTAAAAGGCGAAAAGATTATTTAGTGCTTATCCGTTAATAAGTTTCTAACGATTTTTGAATTGGAGGCAAAAGAGGAGCTACTATACTATATAAGAGGACAATTGAGTACAAAGTCAATAGTGAAAGGGTAAGAGAGGAACTATTTTACAGGAAGTAAAAGAAGAACTATCTTATTATTTAGGGTAATTGAATATAAAATAAAAAATGAGGGAACAAATTTATACTAAAATAAATATAGAGAGCAAAATGATTAACTGTTCTATAAATCATAATGATCAAGTGAAAAAGCAGTGTCAAACCAAGATCACCAATTTAAAAATGAAGCAACAAGCAAAAATGCTTCACAATTCGAATCAATAATTTCCAAAAAGTTGGGATTGTAATACCGGGATATGAGTGTATATCCAGGCCTGGCCCAATGAGGAATTAGACAGGTGGGTCTCGAATAAGAACTGCAACTCATTCTTCGACAATTGGGTACTGCTAACCCAATTGTTCAGTTTTAATTTTAAGAGGGCTTCTCTTTATCCGCTTGTTTAGGGGGATTTGGACCCGTGTAGAATGACACTTGTACTACTAGTCATGAAGGTTATATAGTCCAAATGACTTTTCAATGAATATTTTTTCATAATTGATATTTGTAGTACTAATCATAAAAATTATGATATTTTGTGATGGTCAAAATAGGTTAAAAAATTTCATAATTTTATTTGACTAGTGCTAGAGGAAGTTAGACTGGGTAGCATTTTTATCCTTAGCACTTTTGAACTGTTTCGAAGTTAGTTTGGACCCAAAAAGCTCCTAGATCCATCCATGTGAACCATTTCCCTTGTCTTCGATGCTAGCCAACCCAGATGGAGTGTAACGTAATTCATTGGAGGTAAGCCACGTTGATTCCAGACAAACAGTTCAAATTTTATGTACTCATTTGAGCAGAATTTCTTTACTCTTCATATTGAAAAAGTAACTTCTAATTTTCTCAACCTTGAAAGATAGTTCAAATATTGAGTAGCAGCCTAAATTTGTACAAAACTCGGGTTTCAATAACATATCCCACAAGTTGAATAGTAAAAGTGCAATTTGGGGAGTTTTTGCGTATCCACATCTAGATTGATTGACAGCTCAAAAACTAGAAGTACTAAAAAGGAATTAGGTCGTTTCTTTATATATCTAAATTTTAATTCCCGAAATAGGAGACTTGCCGAGAAAAAGAGAAAATACCTTTAAAATAATAATTAAACGAGAATTAAAGTATAGTTAGTGGAAGCCATTAACTTAAAAAGCGAAGCAATACGCAGACAAACATTCCATCCAAGAAGCCACTAACCCATTTTGAACTCCATTCTAGCCCCCCAAAAGTGGGCAAGTTGAATTTTTCAGTCCTCTCTTTTATAGCTATTAAAAGTCTCTTTTTCCCTTTATATGACGTTATTTCAAAAGTTCCAATTCATAAGTTATTCATTTAATTAGAGTTTAGAATTAATATTTAAAACTTCAAGTCTATGACATTATAAGATCTAGTGGCATGCACGTCGCTTCCATGCATTGCCGAAAATTAGAAGCAATTCAGTCTCGAATTGTGTCTTCGTTTTTGCCCGTAATAGCCCAATAAGTTTGTTAAATTTGACTTTTTGTCCAAACTCTACCTGGTAAATTGGGTACTTGTCAAATCCCCAGCTTACATATACTTATATTATATTATATTATATTATATTATGTTATATATATAGCAGCTTCCTCGAATAATGATCACTCCTCATTTTTCAGAGAAAATAACAAAATTAAATTTAGTTTTTCATGTTGGTACGTAGTTGGGTTGATACTTGTATTCTATAGTGTCATTAAGTAATCTTTAAGGAGCTTGGGGCCTATATTATTACTAAGCTTGTGTCACTTGTGTTCAATGTTCTTCCTTTGGCAAATTCATATACTAAAGGACTGAGATGTTCAATACCGTTGGGAGAGGAGATTTTTGTATACGCGAATTTCTATTGCATTTTTTGTTAATGAAATGACCGAGTATTCTAGCCAAAAAAAAAAAAAGCTATTATATAAATTTATTTCCTTTAGAAATAATTTTTGTTTTCAAAAAAACCTTCTTAGAGTTTGGCCCAAGGTACCAAAATTGCTTGAGCCTCTGCTAAAGCTGAATCCTTTACTTTTTCCTTCCATAATTCTATAGGTTTATTTTGTTGTGTAAGGAAACACAATTACTTCAAATGCTTATATTTAATATTAAGATAATATTAAATATAAACCACCAATTAGTTATTGAAATTAACAAAAATAAAAAATACGCAGAAAATATTAAATACAAAAATAAAAGAGAATACAAAATTTAGCGAAGTTCGGCAAATTACCTACGTTCTCGGGGTATCGCTGACCACTTCACTAACTTCAAAAAAAGGAAATATAAAATCTGAACTATAATGCCAAAACCCATAAACAAATGGAAAAAAGGGTAAAAATAAATATTAAGACAATATTAAATATAAACTACCAAACTAGCTATTGAAATTAACAAAAGTAGAAAATGCGCAGAAAATACTAAATACAAAAATAAAGGAGAATAAAAAATTTAGCGAGATTTGTCAAATTACCTACATTCTCGGGGTGTTACTGACCACTTCACTAACTTCAAAAAGAGGAAATACAAAATCTGGACTATAATGCAAAAACCCAGAAATAAATGGGAAAAATGATAAAAATAAAATTATGGAGGTTCTTAGAAATAAAGGTCATCACCAATAGGGAAACTAATTTTGGGATGATTAAAAACTAATTACAGAAGACTTTATTTGTAGCCAACTGTAGACCCCAAATATTCATATACAAGAGATGTGGGACAAAGTACAAAACAATTACAAAAGCTAATAAGTCAAAATTCTAACAATCTCCACCTTGGCGAGTTAGCAGTTCCCACTCAAATTTTCTCAATTCTCGTATCCTCTATCCATTACAGCAACGCCACTTTATGCGCCAAAAAGTGCCATCAAACTTGCAGGATATTGATCAAGTCCAAACAATGATTGAACTTGATTGATGTCACCACCTTGGACATCATATCCGCAGGATTCTCAGCAGTCCCAATCTTGTGAAGCAGTATCTTTCCTTCATCAATAATATCTCACACAAAGTGATGTCAGACATCAATATGCTTCATATGTACATAGTATACTGGATTCTTCGCTAAGTAAATGACACTCTGACTATCAGAATAAATACAGACATGCTCCTGAACAACTCCTAGCCCTTCCAGTAATCCTTGTGTAATCAAATAGCTTTCTTCACAGAATCTGTAACTGCTATGTACTCTGCCTCTATAGTAGATAAAGCAACTATAGACTGTAAAGTAGACTTCCAACTGATTGGTGCTCTTGCAAATATGAATATATATCTAGTAGTTGATCGACGTTTATCCAAATCACCAGCGTAATCGAAATCAACATAACTAACTGCACACTGACCAAGTCTATCATCCCTCTCAAAAACCAAACCAACATCTACAATCTTCAATAAGTACCATGGAATCCATTTCACAGTTTGCCAATGATCTTTACCCGGATCATGCATAAACCTGCTCACAATTCCAACTGCATATGAAATATCGGGTCTCTACATACCATCACATACATTAAGGTACCAACCGCATTTGAATACGGAACTTGTGACATGTACTCTCGCTCTGTATATATACTCGGGGACAAAGACGCACTAAGCTTGAAATGAAGAGCAAGCGGTATACTAATAGGTTTTGATTGTTCAGTCATACCAAAACTCTGTAATACTTTCTTCAAATATTGCTTCTGAGTCAAACTAACATTGCCTCTCTCTCTATCTCTGCTAATCTCCATACTGAGAATCTTCTTTGCTTCACCGAGATCCTTCATCTTAAACTCTTGATTCAATTGAGTCTTCAACTTCTTAATTTCTTCTTGACTCCTCGAAGCTATCAATATATCATCAACATACAAGAATAGATAAATGAAAGACCTGCCTTGTAGCCTGTAAAAATATACACAACTATCAAACTCGCTTCTTGTGTACTTCTGACCTATCATAAATCGATCAAATCGCTTGTACCATTGCCTTGGTGATTGTTTCAGCCCATAAAGTGATCTTTTTAGTTTACAAACCAAATTTTCTTTTTTGACAACCTTGAATCCTTCTGACTGAGACATATAGATTTCTTTTTCCAAATCACCGTATAGAAACACGGTTTTCACATCCAATTGAACTAGTTCAAAATCTAATTACGCTACCAAGGCTAACAAAATTCTAATGGAGGAATGTTTAACAATTGGAGAAAATACTTCATTGTAATCAATTCCCTCAAACTGAGCGTATCCTTTCGGTACCAATCTTGCCTTGAAGCGAACATTATTCTTATAAGGAAATCCTTCTTTCTTTGCATATATCCATTTGCACCCAATTGCCTTCTTATTTTTCGGTAGTTGAGCTAGCTCCTAAGTTTCATTCTTCCAAAGAGACTGCATTTTTTCCTCTATTGCTTTCTTCCACTGTTCATTTTCTGAACTTTTGACTATATCTTTGTACATGGAAGGAATATCATCATCTACAATAGGAAGTGCATAGGCCACTATCAACAAATCGAGCAGGTTTACGAATTTCACGTCTTGGCCTATTATGTGCAATTGATTCTTGCTGCTGTTGAGGCTCTTAGGTTGGAACCTCTTCTTCATCTTCAGTGTCCTTCTCTACTAATAGAGTGTCACCGCTATTTTCAACAACATTAGCTAGGACTAGTATTGTCGTTTTCTCAAACTCCACCTGCTGCTGACTAGGTTCCACCTGTTGCGGAATACTAATGGTCTTCTATTGGTCTTCTGTTACATTCTTCAACATGGTAGACTCATCAAAAGTAACATCCCTGCTAAATAAAATCTTCTTCGAACTTAGACACCAAAGTTAGTATCCCTTTACACCTGAGCTGATGCCCATAAATAATGCTTTCTTAACTCTCGGATCCAACTTTGATTCTTTCATATGATAATAGGCAGTGGAACCAAAGACATGTAAAGAATCATAATTATTAACAGGTTTTCTAGACCATACCTCAAGAGGGGTTTTACCTCAATTGCAGTCGATGGTAAACCATTAATGAGATGACACGCATATGTAATTACCTCAGCCTAAAAAACTTTGCCTAACCTAGCATTGGACAACATACACCGAACCTTCTTCAGCAAAGTCCAATTCATGCGTTCTGCCACCCCATTCTATTGTGGTGTTTTTCTGATTGTAAAGTGACGTACAATACCTTCAGAATGGCAAACTCCTAAAAATGGATCACTCCTATATTCTCCACCGTTGTCTAATCGAAGCCATTTGATCTTTTTACCCGTCTGAGTTTTAATCATCTTTTTCCATTTAAGGAAAACTTCAAGCACATCATCCTTATTCTTCATTATATATATACCCAAACTCTTCTAGAAAAATCGTCGACAAAAGTAACAAAATAGTGCATCCTCCCAAAGAAGCTATTTTAGTAGATCCCCACATATCTGAATGAACATAATCCAAAATACTCTCAGTATTGTGAATTGTTGTGCCGAACTTTACCCTTTTCTGTTTTCCCATAATATAATATTTACAAAATTCCAACTTGCAGGGCTTCGCTCCTTTTAGTAAGCCTTGCTTCACCAAATTAAAGAAAGCTTTTTTCCCTGCATGTCCCAAACGTATATGCCATAACTTGGTAATTTCTGAAGCTTTATCATCTTCAGAAACAGTAGTAACTGATCCAATAACTGTACTATTATTGTAGTAATACAAGTTATTTCTTCTTGTACCTTTCATCACCACCAAAGAGCCTGAAGTGACTTTTAGAATTCCATCTCGTATAGTCATAGTGAAGCCTTTGGATTCTAAAGCTACTAAAGAGATGAGATTCTTCTTCAATTTTGGTACATACTGAATATCTATCAGAACTCTAGTCGATCCATCATGATTTTTCAATCGAATTGAACCTACCCCAGCTATTTTACATGATTCATCATTTCTCATGTAAACAACTCCACCATTTAGCTCTTCAAAGTTGAAGAACCACTCCTTGTGAAGACACATATGGTAAGTATAACCCGAATCTAAAATTCACTCGTCATGTTGAGACATCATCGGTTGACTAACTATAGCAAAATCTGACTCATCAACTTCAACTTCAGGTACATATGTATCAGAAGTAGCATTGCCCTTGCCTTTATTCTGTAACTTCGGACAATCTTTCTTCCAATGCCCTTTCTCATGACAAAAAGCATATTCATCCTTACCAGGTCTTCCTTTCGAATGAGATCTACCCTTTTTTCCTGCTTACGGCTTTGACTACGTCCTCTGGCTGTAAGCACTTCTGCTGGCACATCCCTATTCTCTTTCTGATCTTTCTTCCGAATCTTATGATTATACAATGTAGTACTCACTTCATCGAAGGAAAATTTTTCCTTCCCATGAAGCAACGTAATACAGAGATGATCTAACTCATCAGGAAGAGACTCAATCAGTAGCATTGCTTTATCCTTATCTTTGAAGGTTTCATCCAAATTCAACAAATCTGCAATCAACTGGTTGAAAGTATCAATGTGGTCACCAATAGTCGTACCGAGCTTCAACTGGAGGCAGAAAAGTCTCTTATTCAAGTATAATCAGTTCTCATTGCTCTTCTTCATGTACTTGTTCTCGAGCGCCTTCCACAGCTTACTTGCAAAAGTCTCCCTTATGAATGGATACTTCTGTTCTCTACAAAGACATGAATAGATCGTACCACAAGCTTGAGGATTGGTCCTCTCCTATTCTTTATCATCCATCTTCTTCGGTTTCGTCTCCTCTAGAGCAATATCCTGATCTTGTTGACATAAATCATCTAATATCTCGCACTGCCACAAGCCGAAGTTATTTCGGCGATCAAATTTCTCCACTTCAATTTTTGCACTAGTCACCGTTTTCTTTTTTGCCGGCGTTGACGAAGATTTTGACATTTCTGCTAATATAACTACAAAATAAAACAAAGAAAGTCTAGGGCGAACCTGCTGCTCTGATACCACTTGTTGTGCAGCGGAAGTATAATTACTCCAAATACTTATATTTAATACTAAGATAATATTAAATATAAACTACCAATTAGCTATTAAAATTAATAAAAGCTGAAAATACGCAGAAAATACTAAATGTAAAAATAAAAGAAAACACAAAATTTAGCGAGGAGAACACAAAATTTAGCTAGGTTCGACAAATTACCTACGTTCTCGAATTACTTTCGTTCTCGGAGTGTTGCTGACCACTTCACTAACTTCAAAAAGAAGAAATACAAAATCTGGACTATAATGCAAAATCCGAAAACAAATGGAGAAATAAATGTTCTCACTAATAGATAAACTAATTTTAAGATGATTAAAAATCAATTAGAGAAGACTTTATTTATATCCAACTGTAGACCCCAAATATTTATACACAAAAAATATGGGACAAAATATAAAATAATTATAAAAACTAACGGACTAAAATTTTGACATATTTTTCCTTCTAATGATATTGCTTGCACAACCTGATCAAAATCAAAATTTAATTATCCTTTTAATACATTATATTAAATAATAAGAATAATAATAA